>JAYGXS010000579.1:12686-23508 GCA_036362985.1 Ligula intestinalis
CATTAAGAGGGAGCCATTGCAGCCTGACTCTCAGTCTTCCCTCTCCTCCCGAACGCACACATAGACACAAGCGTACAGAAGGAGCAGCCATGTGGGGGCCCGAGTTTTCCCGTCACTTGGCAAACCCTCCAAGCCACGGCTTTTAGCGCACCATGATAGGTTCAGACGAATTCTGATTTATTATAGTGAGGAAAGAAACGCGCCGAGGTCGACACACACGCACACGCGACAGTTGCCCCGTCGATTTCGACGATGGGCACCACGCGCTCCAACAAGCCGCAGCAGACGCTGAAGCAAGCCGCAGCTGACACAGAGGTGAGCAGGGCAAGCAACACGATAGCGACAGCAAGCAGGAGTAACGCAGAGAACTCGTGCGAGAGACATCAGGAGTTTAGGCAGACTCGCACAGAATCTACCCACTCGCTCGCCACTCCCACCTCCGTTTTCGGTGTAAAGACAAAGTCAATATGACCGGAGATGAGGGAGGGTGTAAATGGCTGTCTTACCGATAATCAGCATCAAAACTTGAGTCTATTTAGATAAGCCAAAGCGTATTAGTCTTTCGCATATATCGAAATATTGCATCATCAACGGCGTCTACTGTATATGTGCTACTGTTTCGTGATTATCGCTTTGTTGACAAATCCACGATGGATCTCGAAACGTCAGGCAAATAACTCTTGAAAAGCTACCTTTTATAATTGTTGTCTTGGTGACTGGTGACGAGGGCGCACTGCAGTCCGCACCAAGACATGCCTGGGATGTGAGAGAATATGCTGTCCCACGTGCTATCCCGTCAATTGTACAACCCCACCCTGCTGGCATACGTTGGGCCAAACAGCCATTTCACGGTCCCGTTGGACTATTGGCCCAAATGCGAAAGTGGAAGTCAAAACCGTCACCTCCTGGCGCAGGCTGCAAAAATGCCTTGATCCAAGTTGTACCGAAACTCTGCACCCAAAGGTTTGTCGGAGCTAGTACGCGAAAGAAGAACAAAACCTCAAAATACATGTGACAAGGCACGTCAATCAAACAATTAACGATTGCAAAGAAAGGACTGCTTATTTCGATTTTATTCAGCTATTTCGGTATTTAAATTAAATTTGTTTCGGTTGCGTTCTTCTTTCATGAGATGCGACAAAGCGAATTGTAATTGCCTTTACATATTTTAATAGGGAAACCGTTCATAAAAGAGGTAGAAGAGACCACTGTTATCTTTCAGATTAATGCTTAAAGATATCATCAAAGATGAATTCAGATAAAGGTTATTAACAGTTGCAGAAGTGTTATAATGATACGATTTAAATGTATGATAATGCTTTTCAGTGACAAGTAACTGGTCCCTATCATCGAATGTAGGCGCTCTCTGTCAAGCCGAGCAGTATTCCGGCATATGCGAAAGACTAATACTCTTTCGCTTAACTTACTTGACATCAGTTGTGATAATGGTTATTGTGTAGCCTATGCCGAAGTCACTTCAGTCAGCAATATATGCCGGTTTTTAATGGGAATAGTTCCAACGTATCGACAGCAAGCCAGACAATCTTTTGTGTCCTTTAATTGCAAACAGGTTTTACACGGTTACCTTATTTTTAATGTATAATGTTGCATAACTAAATGATCACCAGTGATTTTTATAAAAGTCATATTCAAATACAGTGGCATGTGTTTGTTAGACCGCCTTTTAATGCTAAGGAATATTATCAAGGTAATGCTATTTTCTGCATATAGGTGTTGATGTTCATGTTTTTTCATATCGTAATCAGAAATTTTCGAATTTTGTAGGAGAAAAGATCCCAATAAGATGAGGCTCATCGGTAGTCGTTGAGGCTAGCGGCGCATCACCTTCGCTAAGTTACGAACTTATAAATGCTCCTGTAAGTGGACTTGCATCCATTTTCTAACCTATATTTTAAGAATTCAGAATAAGTGCATGTGGTCATTTTATACATAGTCCACTGTCAAAAATGCGGACACTTAATCCTTATATTAAATGCACTTAAAGTAGACGTTAAAGATCACGCAATATTCCGACATATGCGAAAGACAGATACTCTTTCGCTAATCGGCATTGACTCAAGTTGTAGTACTAATCATCGTGCAGTCTATTCTGAGGTCGTTTAAGCTATGATAGTTTGAGGGCTTTTTGAAGAGCTTCGTTCTGACCACCAGCAAAACGCATATGTTTTAAAAACTGGCTACTTAGGTAGTATCATTTATTTTTACTGGCCTTAAAAAAAGTCAAATATTATTTATGGAAAAACATACATAAAAAATTATTAATTATACTTGCTTGATAGCAAATTGCGCTTTCGTTAAATTTAACAATAAATAAGGGGTAGCTTTTTGGTACAAAATATTGCTAATTATTAATTGTTTAACGATTATGAGGCCTTCATTCCTAGTACATCATATCCGTCAATGTATTATTGCTACGTATTTCTTATATTTTCTGACTACTATGTGACGTATTTCTCAAACTGTAGGCAAAACATTACTTTTCCTTAAACGGGATATATACAGTGCGAAGTTTTTAAATCTTGAATTCGAGTCTAGCAATCACTAGTTTAGACAATTATTAGGTAATTGGGCAATTTTTAAAAAACTGAATACCACCCCTTTTACTGAGTATAAGATTTAAATTTATAAACTGTGAATTTATAAGGGCAGTCAAAATCAATGATGAAAAGGCATTCTACTTACGTAGCCAGTTTTTACAACATACGTTTTGCTGGTGGTCAGAACAAAGCTCGTTAAAAAGCCTGCAACCTATCATGACTGAGGTGACTTCAGAATACACTGCACGATAATCAGTAGCACAACTGAATTTAATTTGGATTAGCCAAAGAGTATCAGTCTTTCGAATATATCGAAATATTGCATGATCAACAGCGTCTACTCTTTTAAGCACATTCTTAACATTAAGTCAATTAAACTTCTTGTAAAAGTTACCTCAAGTTTGTCCAAATTCGACCAAGTTCACATTTCGTGGTTAAAGGAATCAGTTGAAGCTGACTTAGGTGCTTTGCTACCGTTGTCTTGAAATAGTGTTCATAGTTAGAAAGAAATAAAGTCGAACGAATTATCTTGCATACATTTCATTGGGCAGATACATTGTGGGGGTAAAAGTTTGATTTCCCTGGTTAACTATTCAAATTAACGACATAGTTGGTACGTACCAGTGGTATGTGCGCTTGACTGTTTCATGAGTAAATAACTGTATCCCTTTTTTTCATCTGATTTTGGATATGTCACAGAAATCGTATTGTCTTCAGTGGCAGGTCATAAGCAATTAAAGGTATCGGATGACACACAGATGCACACAACATTTTTGCTCCGAACTGCCTGTTTCCAGAACCACGCCCCGGTAATACTTGACTACTTCCTGTCTGTTTTCTCATCTAATGTGCTTGTTACATTTGCAATTCAGAAGGCAAGCGAAGTTCTGCAAAATAGAAATAGGAGCCAGACTATTAAAAAACGTCTACACTCTCTGTTATAGGTGAAGTCGTTGTGGAACCCACCCTACCACTCTTCCGCCTTATGAAGGGCAGGCGGGAGGTAATAAAAGCATTTGCAGCGTTTGTTGACCAGGTGAATCTTGTGGTAGGTTGGTGAAACTCCCTCTGATTTCGAGAAATTCAGGGGTTATATGACGTTTTTACTTTACTGTACTTCCTAATTTTCGACTTGTCAATGCTTCTTCCAAAACTCCCTCTTTTAAGATTGAAAAGTAATATTGGCCAACAATTGTTTTTAGTCATTCATCATCAGGTTTAAACAGTGTCATCGATAATAAAATAAGGATCAGTTTATCGCAGCGTTTATATGATTGTCTGGTTCTGAGGTGCTAGGTGTAATTGAGCATATTGATTTTCCCTTGTCTCTTGACTGTGTGTGTCTTGGCGTTTAGGACAATGAATGTGATGCGCAGCGAAAACAGGGGGCAGTTCTCAGGGTCCGCGGGTTGATATCTGTACGTCAGTGGCGCAATGTGCGCTTGGCTATTATATGTGGCTTCGTTTGGTGTGTTCTCGAAAGGCATGGCTTCAGGAGGCCTGGGATTTCCGCGTGCAGTCGACCAATGGAGGAAGATTGCTTGTACCAGCGCATTTTGACAGCAGAAAGTGGGTTTTGCCTAAAATATTGCCAGTCTCGCTGATGTGGCTAGCAGCAAAAGGCCTCTCTTTGGCATCCACATGGTATTCCGTATCAAGTAGGTGGGCGAGGGTTGAGCTAGAAATCGATCAAATATCTCCATTGTTTAGCCAGGCTGGTATATTCTCGCGTATTCTCGTCTCCAGACGTCGCCTTTTTCAGCCAATAGATCTTACTCCACAGGAACAGCTGAAGAAATAGATACAAATGGGTGTGGCCTGTACCGGTAGTGTGTCTTTTCCTCTCATTCCTAAAAGGGAAGCCTCAGTAGCAAAAATGCGTAAGTTTTCTCCCGATAAGGCACTCGTGACAGGAAGGCATCTGACTATCAAATATCCACTGCAATTAACTGACCATTTTTAGGATTTATGTTACTGTATCGACCTGATGATAAATGACTGAAAACAATTGTTTGCCAATATGACTGTTCGAATATATATTTAATTTTCGACTGAATAAAACAGCAATCCGTGTTAAATGCAGTTTTCATAGCCTCTGTTCAAAGAAAACAGCTCGCACATTTAGTAGTTTGGCGCAAACGCTAATTAGCCGGACTCCAAATTATACTCGTCATTTCTAGAAGCAAAAGGATGTGAGAATAGGTACATACATAACGGGTGTCAGTGGACGTCTGATTCGTTTCGTGTCTATATTCAAAAAATGGAAACCCAATTTATGCCAGTTGTCATCATAAGGGAGTGGTGTATGTGACCACTGGGTTATATTTGGCTGACATCCATGTGCTACTTATTACTTATGACAGCTAACGGTTTTATCGTCGAGCAAAGTTGCCGATTTGTGCGTTAATTTATTGCTGGAAAGTGACCGTGTGAATCTTTACCTGCTATACTTTCGTCCCACGTGTGAGTGAATGCTCGGATACCTAATGCCCTTCCGTTAGTGCTGGTTTACGAGCTGACATCTGTGTTCTCCGAGTATCGAATAGCTTTGACCAAATTGAACGTCATCTCCGAATATAGATGAGGCAGGATGTTAAGCATGTTTAAAGATTGGATGTCCGCGAACCATTCGTGAAGTGAACCATGATTCAACGGTAGCGACAGTCACCTCTCTTCACCTCACAAGATAATTTCAGCCTCATAACGTGTGCGTATGTATGGCGGGGTTTCATTGCATGAGCCGCAACTTTCGAATCGGCGATATGCTGCCACATGGCCGGTAACTGGCATTTTAATTATTAATTCAGTTTCTTCGGTTGAGTTGGTTTTTATGTAACTGCACCGTATCCTGTAGGCGACGCCAGATGTTTCTTGCTGTGTCAGTGGGTCTTTCGGTTTCATTATCTGACGCCTTTTGAATGCGCCCGGCTTGTGTGCGCCTCCAACTCCAGGTGGTGCGATGAGACGTCGAAACGTCCTTCCAGTCATTTTTTACTGCATAAAACATGGTACGCACTTGTTGCAATATTCTACTAGAACTCTCTTTTATCTCTGAAGATGGACTCCCACAAGAGCCCAATATCTCAGAATAATAAAAAAAATTAATACAGTGCTCAACCTTCCTTCTTCCTCAAGCATGCCAAAACTTGGAACGCGAACGTTCTCATACATTCGTGAACTATTTAACTTTATCCTCAAACTATAGTCGCGAACGTACTCATCCTTCAATAGCAAGTACACAGTGCGCAGTTTGTAAACCTTGGATTCGAGTGTAGCAGTCAGTAGGTTTCCCAATTAAACCCGAAGAATACCTTTTTTTTTAAGTATAAAATTAAAAGAAGGCGTAAGTTGTTACCCAGCGGGTACAAGAAATAATTCCTTCGTGTATGGTTTGCATGAAATCTATTTGGATTAATAGAGCAGTCAAAATCGATGCTAAAAACGCATACTTTTTAAATATTTACTTTTCAGAGTATATGCGTTTTTAGTGGTCAGAAAGAAGCTTGTTAAAAAGCCCACATCCTATCATGAATCAAATTACTTCAGAAAAGGCTACATGATAATCAGTATCAACCTGAGTCAATGCCTATTAGCGAAAGACTTTCAATCTTTCGCGTATTTCAGCATTTTCCACGAATTCTGTCTCTTACTGACCATTCTCGCTACCAGCATATATGTACAGTTCATTTGACCAACGAAGCTAACAACAGAATGAGAAAGGACAGTATAATAGTAAAATCCGCTTAGAATAGCTTTGCAGAAAATCTCTTAGATCGAATCAGTTGAAGTAGACAAAGTAGAGCAGGCTTCCGCAAAGTACTCGAATTCATCCTCATAGGAATTGCTATTTAATTATTTCTATCTTAGCTCCCTGCAATTACACTGCCTCCAGATCTGCAAATGGAAGAACTTAGTGCAAATTAAAGGAAATTTGGATTTTTGTCATACTTTTAGTCGTTATGAGACCTTATTTCCTTGCATACTATTGGCAGTTTCAAATAAGAAGAAAACATTCTTCTGCACTCAAATAAGTACGGGTATTCATATTATTAAGAGAAAAAACTGTATGATTGCCAAATAAAAGAAATTGCGTTGTATACTAAGTTCCCATTTCGCGCACTTAACACGTTTACTTATTTCAATGAAAGGGACACTGTCGGCTTTTCTGAAAACACTTGGCAATGCTTAGCAAGGCTTGTGGCTTTTTGTGTTTCTTATTCGATTCAAAATGATCATTATTAGTACAAACCTTTTGATGTCTTTGTTGCTGCGAATATTAGAGTTATTAGCAGTCTTCTATGAAGTTCTGAAATTTAACTTTTGTTTGGTCACAAAATGTTAATTAGAAAATACGTAGCGAACGCAATGTTATTTGTATTTTTGCAAATTAGTCATTACTGTTGTTTGATTGGATCCAATCAAATTCAATTCCTCAGATAAGTTCTCAGAATTCTTACAATAAAGTATGCAATATCCCAGGCAGGTAAGTGAAACATTTATCGGAATAGGCTAAATTTTAATGCAGCAGCATCTTTTTAAACACTGGAGCCGATCACTGTATGATTTGCGAAGCTCCAAATTTGGGAGCTCAGGAGTAGGGTTTGTATGACAAGCTAGCGAGGGCTAGCAAGCCAGAGATGATAAGTAAAGCTTCCCTTGTCTGTACCGATGTTCTTGTACTGCATGCGGTGCTGGTCACCCTGTTCAAACCTTTTGATACATCTGCATTGAAGCACAAGATACAAACAAACCTGCACTATTCAGTTTCCGGCCAGTGACCCTTCCTCCTATCGTAGACCACAGTATTCAAGAACTACTAGCATAACTCAAGTATGATATTTCAACAGCAATAACCACATGTGTCACAAAGGCAGTTTAGCTCTTACGCTTTTCCTGAAATACATTACAGAACACGAGCCAGCAGAAGTGCTGAACAACAATTCAATTCTTTTGGGTTAATGGATACCGGCACGCATTTGTTGAACAAAGCAAGCACCGAGTGAACAGCCACATGTAGTCTGAAGGGCCATTTTGTACATAAAAGGAGTATC
The DNA here is from genome assembly GCA_036362985.1 of Ligula intestinalis. Classification (NCBI taxonomy): domain Eukaryota; kingdom Metazoa; phylum Platyhelminthes; class Cestoda; order Diphyllobothriidea; family Diphyllobothriidae; genus Ligula; species Ligula intestinalis. The sequence continues at coordinate 20,296 of JAYGXS010000579.1, forward strand.
CCAAGCAGTCTACCGACTGTTGCAGCCCGTTGGAGTAGGCACAGCCTATCGAACTCAGGCGAAAATAGCCGCTGTGTGATGGAACTGAAAGAGAGATCGCCACATGCCGAAACCTCTGCAGCTGTCTACAAGATACGATGCAACAATGGACACTCTATTTACGTTGATCAGCAACCCTATCTCATATATTCCCAAAAATAGCATACTTGACACATGCGCGTAGTCAATCTCATTTACAACGTTTAGTTCGTATTTATAAAGACCAGATTGGCGAACGCACTTGCCTGCCTTATCGATTTCACCATCCCCTTCTTTGGGGGTTGGACGTCAAATCTTCAGACGTATTGACTTACCTTTCCAGTGGCTACAATAACAGGACTGCGGGACTTGCGTCTACAGAAGTGGAATTTCAAATGTATGCAGACAGAGGGTTTCCTGCCTACACTTCCACACTTATGTGAAATTCCCTCTTCGGTCCACTCAAGCATATGTCAATTTTGAAATTTCTGGCAATTTGAAACGTAGTTGTCTGTCACGTGGTGTCCAGCGTCTGCCTTATAGCTACAAAATGACAAAGTGTTTCAAAACAATATTGTTAAGCTAGCAGAAATGCCATTCATCGGGTGTGGAATTGGGAAATAGCGCTTAAATAATCACCATCATGATTAAATATTTTCGCTGAAAATCTTTTTCCCAAGTTTTTTTCATTTTCCTACACGAACATTTCTTTCCAGGTGAAGGACCAGTCAATTAGTACTTGAATATGCATAATTTTGATTTACCATACTTGTCAGACGCATTTTAATCATCATTTTTTTTGATTGACGAACTAACGTCCTGGAATAACAACAGGCGGAGATTTCCAATGACTTCGTTTCATCTTCACCTTCTGCTTCTAGACGAAATTTACTGGAATCTTTTAAAAAAGCTTCCATTTTCTTAACGTTATCATTGCGATTGATGATAACCACACCATGACTTTTTTCAGGTTAAGATATATCTATTTTCTTGTAGCTTTTTAATGCTGATAAAGCAATTGTATGTTCCTTAGTTATGGGAGAGCGTTGTGTTATTGGAGCTCTATGGTATTGGTGTGCGGTGTCCACGAATTTCGATTTCATCCAACCTAAATCATCATTGGATCTAGGTTTTAAATCAGTCATTTGAGAGTACAAGTCCTCAAATTGTGACTCAACTTCTACTGGGTTAATTCTTTTGTAAGGTAAACGAAAGTCGAGTCCTAATGATAGGGCCTCGGTTAGCAACGTGTTGAGTTTAATGTCCGAAAGATTCAGGCTAAATTCATCAGGGTTTCGAGGAAAGATATCCTCAGTAGGCTTATTACAAATTGACCTGACTAATTTCCTTCGGAATATTTCTCTGGTCTTCTTGCATATGCTATATGAATGCTTGATAAAGAAAGACCAGCAATAGAATCCTTTCTTGTCAAAAAAATGTTTTGTCTGGTACAAGAAGGATTTGTTGTAATCCACCAACTGAATATAATCTTCTATTTTTGATAGTGTAAGACGGTCCAAGTTTTTAAATGTTGGTCGTAATTTTCCTCGTCGAAGTACTTTGTCAAACTCAGAAGGATTTAGCTTTTTATTCAGACAGTTCTGTAAAAATTCAATTTGTGTATTTTCCTTCGTTATTCAGCATCTTAACTGCAAAAGTCTTTCCAAAGACTTGATGGTATCCAAAGGGAGGTGCTGTTCAGAAATGCAAAGCTAGGTTTCCCTGGTGCAAATTTAAATATGGCAATAGCAGCAAAATGATTTATTAGATCCATATCATTTCGAGAAAGCTCGTCGGTTGCCGCCTCACATTACTTAACGTGAATCACACAAGAGAAGATACACAATGAATTCATACATAAAAATCGATATAAACACAAGGTCATAAGAAGTGGCCAAGTGGTTAATCACTAACATGAGAAGTTCAAACGCTATGATCAGCAAAATCACAGAGAAGAAACTCCTGAGGTAACAACTTAGGAGGACAAATGTATAAACAGGGAGCCAAGGTTACCAAGGCGAGGTTACGTTCACTTCATGCTCCAACAGTTTACATAGTTCCGGTTTGACCCGCCGTATGTAGGCTCCCTCCAGGTAGCGAAACGTGCGAGTTGTTCGTGCTCAAAAAAGTACTCGGAAGGAAGTTTTGGGGTCAACAGAATTGCCTGAGTCTAACAAATGTTCAGTAATTCATGACCGGAGAATTCTGTTTTCTTGATTCTTTAGCCAGATAGGTAAATGTTTCTTAGTTCTGGTGGCCACGTGAAGGACGAGGGCAATCAGTGCTTAAATGTGCATAGTTTTAATTTACCATTATTGTCAGACACATTTTAATCATCATTTTTATTGGATTGAAGAACTTACGTCCTGGAATAACAACAACGAATTTCGCATCACCAGAATATTTCATAAGGGCGACACAGACAGAAACTCGGTTTAATTCTTTTCTTCAGCTGGTAACATTGTTTTCGTGTCCATCGACTGGACTCAAGCAGGTACGTTTCCTCTTTTTCATATAAGTAAGACCTTTTGTTACCATTTGAGTTGCTTCAAATTATGCATTTCAAATGATGCCTTAATTTGTCGATTTCCCAGCCAGGTAAAATTATTATGGATGCATTTTGACGTGGATCTCTATTTATTAAAGGAACGACAGTGATTAATTAGAAATTTTATATGCGGGTTTGCCCCAAGAAAATGCATCAATAATTGTATGTGATGTTAGATCAGTTTTGGATAAGAAGAACATATTTGACTTTCCCTTTTAGGTGTTTGCATTTCTGCTGGAAACATATCATTATATGTGTATATGTATACGAGTGTTTCTGCACCTTTCATGAACGTTAAAATATTGCTGCAATTAATGGATTCGCGTAAGCTGCTGTAGCAGGGTTTTCTACATACGCAAGAGCCCACCTGTAAAGGCTTTGAGATTAGTGCATTTAAATAATTTTTATCGGTACGTTGATGAGGTATGTATAAGTTTGAAAAAATAAGCCGGGATGCCTCCCCAGCTCAATTTTATCTCAGCTTTCTGCATTTTTAACGAATTGATAAACTATTAGCAAGTTTTTAGTGCATAATAAAAGCGATTTTGTTTTTTTTCACATTAAGGAAACATACCGGAGAATGAAGTCTGTCAGCGTAAGTTGATTTACATTAACTGTTTTCTAGCTAGGATTATTAACTTTGATAG
>JAYGXS010000580.1:7876-23498 GCA_036362985.1 Ligula intestinalis
GCACTTGAGCACGTTTACTTTCATCAATGCATTGTAATAGCCTTGTGCCGCTAGAGAGTGTTGCGTGTAACAATTATGTGCATAAATGCAGTAGAGAACGCTCACCTGTTTAATAAGTCCCGCATCCTTCATGAAAATCTTTTGCGCTAGCTGTAAAAATTTTTAGTTTCAGTTTATTTTGGTGAGGGTAATAGGCAGTGCCTTGGAAAACCCTTTTTGATTGTCTGCCGATACATACTATACATGTGAATACACATGCATAAAATGTTTTATTAAAAATAGTAATCGCTAACTGTAAGTAGCATTGTTTTTGCAAATAACTCCTGTCTAGAGTTTGTGCGGTGTTAGTTCGAGTTCATACTAAACTACGCTGTAAATGCGGTGCGGTGCATCTTCAAAACGACGCTTTTTTTTTCATTTTTCCTTCTTCGTCCAGTATATTACTTATACAGTCATTGTATTCAAATTTTATTAACAGAACTCCTTTGAATGAAGCCATTGTCTGTATTCCGTGGGCAAGCAGCCCAAAATTATGTTCTCAATGATGTAGCAGGTCAGTGGTATTTTCAGAAATAGATAAAGTAGTTCTCTGAGAACATATATTTAGCCATCCCTTTTGGTAAACAAAAGGTTGATATTTTCCCCGAGCAAAAATGCGTCAATAAAGCTTAGACTGAGTTAACTGCTCTGTGTCAAAAGCTAAGATAAGAACTATGTAATTTTGTAACTCAAGCTCTACCGACTTAGTGTAGTCGAACACAATTGTTTGATATCCTCTTTAATTTTATAACAGCATGGAGGCTTTTTCTCATACATACATAATGGCAGCCTACCTGATTCAAACATCCGATGTTATCATCTGTTTTTTTTCAACAGGCTTTCCCGAGGCTTTAGAAAAGCTAGACATTTGTAGTGGCTTTATCGCTACAAATATATAAAACGTCTTAGCAAATACGCGATGAAAACTTTCAAGGGTACACTAACTGCTAATAAGGGATTTACCAGTCTATTCTAGTGGAAAAGTCGCAAAATCCAGTAAAGAGATTGACGATGAAGATTAGAAATGATACAACTCACTTAGATCCTTCACGATCCTAGTCGGCAGTAGTCAAGTAGTCGACTTGCCAAAGGATAACTGTGCGAGGACTGGATCCAAGTTCGTTGGGCTGTGAGTTGCAAAATGGGGAGGAAACTCGTTTGCAACTTGTCGCTGGATTCTCCTGGAGCCCGAGAGTGATCACCAGAGAGGTGTCGTTGAAGGGCAAAATAAACAGCGGCAGGTGAGGAGGGAATTGAGCTGTGGAGAGTGATTAGCAAGATAGTTGCTAGCACGCGTCAAAACCGAAAGTGTGAAACAACGTGTTGTATTTAGTTTTTACAAACTTGGTTATTGATAAATTTAAACAACACGTAAGTAGGGCCAAGAGCCCACACATTTAACAAAATAGAGTGTGGTGTGAGCTGATACAATTTAATTGGTTACAAGCAAAAGTACGTCACCGTCGTGGCGAAATCTGACTCACCTTCATTCACCGAGCGAAGGTGTAATGCTTTCGTTCCGTGGGGGGAAAAACCGATGGGTGAAGTAAAGTGCCTGAAAGTTTTTCTAAAGATTATTCTAACCGAGGCGATAATGACCACTGGTTAGACAAGCATGGCACCTCGGTGCATTGCTCTTTGAAAAGCAATCACTCGGAATTTCTCGTTGAAAGTGATTCACTATGAGGAAGGCCACAGGCATTTATCGATGTAGCTGGTATTGCTGGTGGAGACTATAGAAGCTACTTAAAGCTTATTAGCCATCATCACCCAGTCACGTTCAACCCCAAGAGATGCACCAACGGAGGCTCGAACTCGCGACCTTTCCAATCAGATTCTAACACCCTAACCACTGAGCTACGTGTTCGTCGTTTTGCCCGTTTAGATCGGGCGATATTAAGGAAACTCACTTATCCCGCTGTCAGGTCTGGAGAAATGGGACCCGAGGCCGAGCAAGACAAGTGAGTTCTGCTAGCGGTCGATGAGCGTCCAGCAACGAGTATCATTTATTGGTTCATCTACGGCAATCCCCCTTCGTGGTCTGCGAAGCGATCGCTCAACCATGCTGCCTTCGGTTTGCCTAGGGCCCCCACGTCTTCCCTGTCACTTGATTGCGTGAGCCCCGCCGCAGAATTCGGCGCCAACGCCACGAGACCAATCGATGCCGCGCCCCCTGGGGTACGACTGCAACCGAAAATGGCCCAGGCGAGTAAATATACTTCGTGGCGTCAGGGCCAACAAACCCTATGACTGTCAGTGCTTTTTTGGCCCGCGGTGCAGGTGTGTATACTCTCACGCTTCAGTACCAGTGGCTCTAAAAGTAAGGAAGAAGAAAAAGATCCTTACCCGCCGACATTAAGGCAGTATTGCGCTCTGTTTCGAAATCCTACTGGATTCCATCGTCAGAGGTGACAGCAGGAGCGAAAAACAAGCAGCATTTACAGGAGGGGCAAGGCCAGTCAGCTACAAGTTACTTTTCAAGGTTCTGTATGCCAGCGCCATAGTTATAAATTGACTGATTTATTGATTGATTTCTAATCAAGAACTACAATTCCGACGAACGAAGAGCCGTCTTCTTCTTTTTTGCCGATACACGCACGAGACTTGGACCATTTATTTCGATTGTTTCCACCATATACTCCAAGCAGGTTGGTTCCGGAAAGGTGACTTGCGGCAGGGGTTAGTTTTAAGCGAAGTTAGACATTGTGCAGCTTCCTCTACGCTCTCGACCTTCGCCCAACTGCAGCCCGTGTCAAGGCAGAGTCAAGGCGACCGAGGTGGGATCGGGCGTTGGTCGCTTTCTTCCATGCAGGCCATGACTTGCGCCTTATCCACCTCACCATCTAATCTGGCTGCGAATAACTTCCTTCCACATTTGGGTAACTTGAGCCAGTACCTGGACTGTTTTTATGGGGAGTTGCAACAGCAATATCTGCTACCACTGTCTGACCGTTGGCAGCATGTGTATATTACGCAGTGGTTGACGGGCTTCACCGCAACTGCACACTTACATTTTCGGTCTACGTCTTCACTCCTTAAATATGCTGCTGTATATCGCGAACAGAAATTAAAAAGCTGAACTTTCGAAACCGGGTATGTCACCCAAAAAGCAAACGAGACCAGAGCTTTTCTTTTAGGCCACACGCACGCTCGGAATCTGCATATTCGCCTCACTTCGATAACGCCCTATCGTACCTCAACACGCTCCCGATTTGGTGGATGTCGCCGGAAGTGGCAAGTTAAACTTGGCTGATAATCGTAACGTCAGTTTGATAGGGAAAGCTGCTAGGAGGGAGAGATTGCATATCTAAATTTAATTAGGTGGACGTCGCGTGATGTCATAAGAGTCAGTAACGCAAGCCTGTCAGAAGGAAATTGTGTGAGCGTGACTACTAGGCAATGGGTCTACGATAATAATAATAATAATAATAATAATAATAATAATAATAATAAGAAGAAGAAGAAGAAGAAGAAGAAGAAGAAGAAGCCAGTATTTGAGACGCATGAGGTACTGCTAATTGCTTAAAAAGTGTACAACCAGGTAAATAATCAAATAATGCATATTTGGATAAATAAAAGCGGTTTATAGCGGAAGAAGGGAAGGGACGTTGCAAGTATTTTTTAAGACACTTGGACAAAACCAAATTTCGTATTTTAAATTAAGACAGCTGATGGTTCAAGTTGAAATGGCCAATTCCGTGGAGATCTCAGTCCAAGTTCCCACAAACAAGCAAGGAACTGAATTGAAAAGTGTCTTGAAGGAGCGTATAATAAAGGTACTTTGCTAGAGCCTTTATAAGGCAAAGAGCTCGGTTCGCTGGAAAGTCCATTCGAAATCTTATCCGAAAGAGCTAAATAGGGAGAGCAAAATTAGTGTTGTTGGCATGAAAGTATTTTGTGGAAAAGTTGCAGGAAACAGACGGAATGACGTGGACGACATCGGTCCAAGTTTTCGAATGCAGTATCAAGAAGGCAATCAGGTCAGGGTACTGTTCCTGACAGGTGTTGCAGCATCCAATCGAATGCAGTTACTTTGCCACTGTATATCCCGAAACTTGGCGTAAAAGGGCTATGTTATACAATAAATACAACTAATACAACAAAACAACTAAAACAACTAACAATACAACAATACAAATCCAACAAATTATAGTCATTCGCTTTTGCCTCTGGTGATGAATTCGGTATTTATTTAGGTGACAATCTTTCATAGGTAGCATCACGGAAACCATGAACCCCAGAACCTTGTTGTACAGGACCAATGGTAATGGTAATCCACTTTTATTTTCATTTCTTTTTTTCTATTTTTGTTAATTTTCCAGATATTGAGCGCTTTTTGTTGCTATTTATGAGCATTTTTATAATAAATTTATCTTCTATTACCTTTTTGTTTCCCTTTTTTCTTTTATTTCCTCTCATGCCTCACCTTTATAGCTGCCATTTCTATTGTTCCAGTATCACGGAATTCTGGAGTTTCATATTCGTGGGGTTTTACCTATAATAAACTGTTACCTTATTTTCTATCTATCAGATACCGTTTTCTGACGTAAAACCCTACGAAGTTAATTTTTGCATCTAAATTTTAAAGGCATGTTTAAGCAAGATCTAAGGCTGGTTGTAAGTACGGCCTAGTTCTCAACGAAAAACCGCCCAGCTGATAGCTGGAGGTACCTATATTGGCCACTTTTTCCCGAACTGTTCAAATGCACCGCTAGCGTGAAAACCCGTGAATGAAGAACTTTTTGATATGCAATGTAATTGAAAAGGTAAATTAAGAAAGTCCAAAAATCCTTAATAAATGATGTTTCCAGAACTAAATATATGCATGCATCCTGCATCTTGAAAGAGAATCTTTCTTTCCAAAAGTGCAGAGTCTTCTTTCATTGATTAGCCAAATTGTAGCAGAAAATGCATATTAAATTCATTTTAGGAAAATTTACGTTTCTAATTTTAGCTTTAGAGGAAGGGATACTTTGCGTTGTAAACACATTAGCAAAAGTTCTTCTTACCTGTCATCCACGACTTATTGACACTTGTAATTAAAAGGTTAGTAAACTCTAGAGGGATTGCAATATTTTCGATTAGAAAGACTCTGTCTGAAGGATTGCATGGTTGTTCTACTTTCTGCGGGAGAATTACTTGCCGCACAATAAGAAAAAGGAGGGGGAGTAAACTATTTTGTTTCGGACAGTCATTTAAAAAAATTATTTTTAAATCAAGATATAAGCTAACTCAAGTTAGTCCAAATTTTTTCGGCAACGAAGATAAGCTGGTGATATACTAATTACTTGAAAAAAGAGTATCGTTAATTTTTGACCCGAAATAAACACAGTGACTAATCCTATATGGCCGGATCGGATTTACATTGCTCTGTAGTACGCTTAGTAATCCCGTCTATGTAACTGATCATTCATGCAAATCTTCAGTACTTTTCTCTTGGATCAAAGTATATATACTTCACTTTTAAAACCGTTCCTCAACAGACCCACCACTTAGTAGGTTAGCTGGATGTGATGAGTAAAATTTAGCTGATTATAGTATCGTCAGTTTTATTGGGAAAGCTGCTAGGAGAGTGAAAAAGCTGGAAATAGCAAATCGAAACTTTGTTAGGCGGGTGTCGCTTGACGTCATACGAGTCGATGACGCATACCTGGCAGAAGGAAATTATGAGAACTGGAGTTACGATTGAACACCCTGGAGCAATTACCAAACTTCTGAACAGGAAGCCCATTTTTTGAGACGCATGAGCTTTTTTAATTACCTAAGAAGTGTACAGCCAAGTCAGTAATCAAATAATGTATATTCGGATAAATAAAACCGGTTTATAGCAGAAGAGGGGGAGGGACGCTGCAAGTAGTTTGGGGGACACTTAGCCAAAGCCAAATTTTGTATTTCAAAGTAAGTCTATTGATGGTTCAAGTTGTGTTGGCCGATTTCGTGGAAATCTCAATCCAAGTTCCTACAAACAAACAAGGAATTGAACTGAAAATTGTTTTAAAGAACTGTATTATAAAGGTACTTTGCTAGAGCCTTTATCAGAGCAAGAGTGTGGTGCAACGGAAAACCCATTTAAAATCTTATTCGAGCGAAAAAGGGAGAGCAAAATTAATGCTGTTGACATGAAAGTACTCTTGAAAGAGCTGCAGAAGATGGTATCAGTATCAGAAAGACAACCTGATCAGGATATTTATCTTGATAAGTGTTGCAGTGTTCAATAGGGTGCAGTTACTATGCAAATGTTTACCTATGAGTCTTGGCGACTCTCGCATTCACCGTAAATATCTGCGTAAAACAACCACTCATCCTCATCTGCATTTGCCTTTGATGATGAATTCGATATTATTTAAGATAACAGTCTAGTATAGATAACACCACGGCAACCAAAAGTCCCAGGATCTTGTCATACGGGACCAGCGGTAATGTTAATTCATTTATATCGATATTTTTTATTTTATCACTTTTATTTTCTATTTATTTTTCAATGTTTGAGCACTTATTTGTTGCTGTATACTAGTATATTTGTAATAATTTTATCTTCTGCTTCCTTTTTGCTTCCTCTAGTTCTCGTTTCTCCTCTCCTGTGCCCCCATAATGCCTCACCCGTATAAACCCCATGTCCATCGATATTGTATCACAGAATTCTGGATTTTTGTATAATAATAGACTGGCGCCTTATCTTCTATCTATTAGGTATTGTTTTCCAACGTACACCCTACGAAGTTGATTTACTTTTCTAAACTTCAAAGAAATACTTAAACGAGGTCTACGACTGGTTGAAAAACATCCTATATCTCAACGAAAAACCACCAGGCAGTTTTTTCCCGGACTGTTCACATTTACTGAAGACACCGAAACCTAAAAATAAAAAACTTGTGAAATGTTATGTAACTGAATAGGTAAATTAAGAAATTCCAGAAAACCATTAACAAATAACGTTTTCATAACTAAATAAACGCATGCGGTTTGATTTAAGTGTTGAACCAGGATCATTAGGGCGTTGTATGCATAAACAATAAAGAAAACATAATTTTAAATAAAATTGACAGGAAATGCGGCGGCGTCGCATTCATGATCTATTTACTAAAAATTGATTATCCGAACAGTCGTCTTTTCGAGTACTCTGCGACACAAGGCCGAAATTGCTCTGAATGCATAGTTTTTGCTCGAACGTTTTGTGGATCCCGCTATATAACCTTTTGTATGCGATAGTATTTTGCGGTGTTTGAATTACCTTTTATAGCGTCTGATTATCCTGCGAGTCTACTTAACGACATAACTGCAAAGTCGAGGTCGTCAAAATAAAATAAAAATGTAGAGAATTTCCCACATGAATACTTACAAATGCGTGCAATTTCTAGTTCGGTAGTTAATGCAGACATCCTTTGATTATGGTTAAACTGAAGGGTTTCTCTGTCCGTCCGCAACAAGGTATACTCGGGTTCATTCATTCCAAGGGCCTCTGTAGTTACCTATATTATTGTATTCAAGCAGAATAAAATTGTATTTCAATTTAAATCAAAATAATCCTTATTTTGCAGAAAAAAGTTGTGTGTTTGCTATTCTTAACACACGGACTGTGTTTGTAGGTATAATACTAGAGCTCAAGCGGCTTATCATATTAATAACCCCACGCATATATAGTGAAGTAATCCATGTTCAACACAACAAAGGACAATAAAAATAGTTTATTCCAAATTTCTTTGTTATGATTTAGAGCTTAATTGGTGAAACTTGAAAGTTTACTGTTTTTGGCTTTTTGGCAGATCAAAACCGCAGACCTGGCACAGTGTCCGCCACAAATTTTCCCCAACCTACGGATTTTCTGTGGGCTGTGGTTATTTAGCTCGCAGTACCGTAAGTCCAGATTCTTCGTTAAATGAGATTCTATCTGGAAACATCTGGAGTTCTTTACTATATTACTAGTGTATGTTCGGATTCCTATCCTTTTTAATTAATGCCTTGCGTTTCACGACAAAAAACCGAAGTTAGTTGGAATTAAAATCGAAATCGAGTGCAGTCATGAATAATCTAATAGCAGCTTTGGTCACCAGCTTTTAGTTGGTTAAATTCCAATAGGATCATCTAAGTGGTTTCTCGCGTCATGCAATTCTGGTACATCAGGTTAGTGTTGATGCACCCAACGTATGTTAAGTGTGCTGTAAATTTTCTCTGGATCCTAAATTAAGTTAGTTTATTTACTCACCAGCTTGCTCCGAGGCATTTGTTTGGAGGGCTAAAATCGTAAAATAAGTGAAATATGTTTACAAATTAATGGCAGATGATAGCTTTAAAAGGCAAGAAACACTCAGAAAAATTTTGCCTTGCGGATTTTAGAACCATCTGTATTATGACTATATTACTTTCGCAGATTAATTTCTCATGGGACGCGGAGAGCAACACCACCACTTTTCCCCACAGCAGTATTTGCTCACGTTTAAGCTGCTATTCCTATGCTGAAGACCTCTTAAAGCTCGAATAAAAAGCCAGTATACTGCTCTTGACTGTTATGTATGCACTGTGTCCATATAATAATTCTCCCCAGTTCTTATCGCAGCCTCGTGGTCGGTCATTGTTTTTGAGGTCAAAATAAAAAGTTTTTTTTCAGAAATGGAATGCACCTAAGTACATATAGTACTCAAGAGGAAAGGAGTGAAATTAAGGAACGTTTTATCAGCATTAGCAACAATTTTCTATTTTATAAACATATTCTTTGTGAATGACACGCAAATCACAAAAAACAAACGAAAAGCTTCAAGAGATTTTGATGAACAATGGACAAAGTATAAGGTAGAAAACATGCGACTCTAGGTTCTGACTATATGATAAACTACCCGGTTACATAAGCTTATCGACGCTCTTCGTCAACACCAAATAATCTTCATGGTTTATAGATTTGATTTGAGACACACTTTGTGCAACAAGACACTTGTCATAAACGACACATAAATGACCTATCGAATGTTTGCGTTTCATCATTTTCTCATTCGAAATATTGAAGCAATGGTTGGACAACACGAAATATCGCTACCATGAATAGGCATCTGTGTTTCATGTGCTTTGAAATGCTACGTAAGTATATCACCTATTCAGCATCAATGTGTTTCCTTTTTTAACTCACTTGCTATCGTATCTCTATGACTTCAGGCTGCTCGTTTTATTCGAGGTTATTTAGTCCCTTCTTATGCCAGTATTTAATTGGATCGGGGTGATCCTTATTTTGCAGAACACAGTAACATGTCCGCTGTCCTTATCCCAACAAGGCCCGCCGTGGACTGTTTTAGTAGGTATATTGCTAGACCTTGAGTGAATTATAATCATTATACTATTCCCTACGTCTATCTCTGTCAAAAGCTCGTTTAGATTATGTGGATAGAAGGGCGTATGCGAAGCAGGTGCTAGCAAGGAATTGTCAAATAAAGTATAAAGCTTCAATTATTAGAAAATTACTGGAATACAAAAGACCAAGGATAAACCCACGACATTTTGCACTTACCTTCTTCTGCGGTTCGGTTGGACATTTAAGGACTAACTGAGGACATGTCCTCAGTGCACATTTTTAAAAAATCTTTATCTTCCAGCAAAAGTATGTAAAAGAGGGATAAGGAAAAATGTGCTGTTCATCTTAAAAGGGACATATTTACAAACAACATCAGCAAGGGATGCAGTATGGGAAAAGTCCTCTAATATGGAAGCTTTAAACATAAAAAAGATGGACGAAGAAATTGATGTTTTAAAAAGGGCTTGGCAATCAAGGAAGGGTCTATATTGTATACTGTCCGCCGTAATAGATGAAAGTTCACACGGCCTATCACCGATTAGAACCACATTATCAGGCGACTTTGTTGATAAGACGTAATTATTATGCAAAATGGCGTCTGAGCCGCCGCGTAAATGAAGAGGTCTGGAAACACCCTCATCGTCATTCAAGGACAAATTGCATGCTTGTGACTCACTCTGCAGCTTTTCAAAATGACGGCGGTACACCTGGGCGGCAACATATGTGGAACCACTAATTTTTTCTTTAAAACGCCCTAAGAAAGACTCAAAAGGGAATGCGGAAAAATTATCTAACACTCTGAAATGACTTACATCATCCGGAAGATGGAGGAGGGAATGTACATTGTAAATAACATGGATGCGACCATACAAAAGGGGGTAATCATGTACAAAATTGTTTAACAAACTCCTAGCTAACAGACTATGCTGTGTGTGCAATTTAGGGTGACAAAAAATGTAAATAGCGGTAGAAAGCATCAAAAAATGGTAGTACTTGTCAGAACGTAGGAAAGAGGGTAAAACAACGGGACCTATGTACAACAAAAACTGTCGGTACTCAGTGGCCTTCCAAAAATTAAGGTGCTCCAGGGATCTGCACTTACGTGCAAACTCAACTGGAAGACAGCGACTGCAAACATCAATGCGGTTATTCAGTTCACTGAGTCGCCCACGCCATTTCCACGTATGCAACAGTTTTTTCATTACACCCAGGCACACCAGATGCATGTAATCTAGTGGAAAACATTGAATCATGTCTATGAGTAGGTCTTCAAAGGGAGACGGCGGGCTCGAAAGGATGAATTATCCCGCAACGTGCCACTAGACGTCGGAAATATCATACGTCTGTTGAAGCTCACACCTTGGTGACAACACCTGTAAGGTTGGCTATAAAGAATAGGTGAAAGCATACCTGTCGCATCCAAAAGTGCCATTGTGAGCTGTAACTTGTTTCACGTATGCACGAGCTGGGGAGTCACAGACAATCTGATCCAGAATGACAGTCACAACGCCATGACTTAGTCCAGTAGACAGGCCATGCGCGAAGAGTTCCTTGAGATCCGTAACACAGTCTTCAAGGTACCTGTCAATAGGGTCAGGTTTACCCCAACCTGTGAAGACACCAACAACAAAAGGGCTGGAAACAATAGGCTTCGCAATGCGGCACAATATTGGCCAAACACATCGACCAGACGCTTTAAAAAGCCGCATTCCATCGATGTGAAATTGCAGCCACACCTGACGAATTGCAGTCCTCTGACGAAAATGCAGTTCCTTCAGTAGTCCTTCACGAAAGCCGACGTGGACATAGTCACCATTACTCAGTGACTTTGTAAGGCACGATCGAGGCGTCTCCATTATTGTCTTTGCGCTCCTCGGTACATCTGGGATAGTGGTCCCCTTAAAAGCACGGACCGTATCAAAGAGCTCCTTAATAGCAGTATGGCGCAACGACCGATGCACGCAAAAATCTCGGAGAGCTTCAACGAATGAGTAATTAGATGCGATAGTGGTGTCATCAGCTTCCCACACGGCTCTATCTAGTACACTGTTAGAAACCCTTACTACATACCGGAAGGAATTTCTGGCGTGAGTACAGGCATCTCCACTTCGGTGTCTTCAGTTTCAGCAGCATTGGAGGTTGACGGACGCATTGCAACTTCATCTCGAAAAGCCTCCAGATATGCCCGCTTTCGGCGCTGTATGCGCTTAAATATAGTGCTCCGGTGTAATCCGTAGTATGATCGCTGCATATTCACTATCAACCTATGCAAAACAACAATATTACTCAGGTATTTCTGCACACATCATTCACAGACTGCTTCAGGAACCTAACCAGCGCGTTACAATAGGCCGGCTGTTTTAGTAAATAATTGAACAATAATATTATGAGAAACGTAAATAAATTTTAAAAAAAAATTCGTACCTGGACAAACAATGATAGATTTGATCGCTAAATCAAACAGTTAGTTATCACACGAGGGAACGCACGACAGGTAAGGGCTAAGAATGACCGCCTTCTTGGGCAGTTAAAACAAAACCGTTAGTTTATTAAACGTCTATGGGATCGATGCATTCTTTCAAATGATATTTTACAAACCTACTTATTTTTAATTTTAACATCTTTTTTTCATAAAATTATACCTAAAAATGACTTAAATTGCGTTTCTACCACGACCGATGAAAAGACACAGCAATGACAAAAGTTAAGGTACCTGACTAATTTATATGCATTTTGCTTCTACCCCGGACCGCCCCGTATTCCCCCGTCGCCACCCCCGTCCAATCCGGGGATTGTGCTAGCAGGGCAGTTTGAGCTACAAATTGCAAGATCGGGGAAGTACATTTTCAAATAGTTTAGTTCTTCTACTTGAAACACAAACAAAGTGCATTGTGTTGAATTCTTAATGGCACTTTTTAGTTTGCGGACAGACATATTTCCTAGCAATTCAGTAAGCATTACATTTCTTACTTGCGGACTCGCCGTTTATTTCAATAATAGCATCTCGTGGCATAAGACCACAACATAATGCCGGCGAATTGTCATAGACCTTTTTCACGATATAATATCCTGAAACTAGTTTGCCCTCTAACGAAAAACCATAAGCTCCGTCTGTCGTCCATCTGCTTAAGCGACAAACACGCCCTCTCGGAATCAAATTCGACATATTTGTATAATGCTGCCTATGTCGCAACCTTCAGTAGACCTGCCAGTTGGATGACTTAAAGTATGATCATACAGGTTATCGACCGTATGTAATACTGTGACAGTTATCTGGAATAAGGTAAAGGTATACAGCTTGAAGATTCCTTGACATAATGAAAATGAACTTCATACCGTACTTTTTCAGCAGATGTCCACTATGCTCTTACGGAGGGGCTAAGTACAATGATAAACTGTTAATTAATCGCTCAGATAAGCGTGGTTCGGCAATTTTTCCCAGCCGTATGATCTGATGATAGGCATTTGGCTCATTCTTGTCTCACAGAGTCTTCTATGGGCATTATATCGTACAAACCCGTTAAAATCTAGCCGTCGCTGGTTATTTGCAGAACAATGACCAAAAGCAGATACGATAACATAAGAAACTTAACGCAGAGAACGCTGATTCAGTTTCCAAAAGAAAAAGTCCGTATGCGGATATGAAGAACGGGGAAAAATTAAATCGAGAAAAAGTAACTCAAAACAGATCGCATTCGCATCTATAAATGTAATCATACTATAAACGAGGAGAAAATGCAGCGACTACGACTAACTGATAATAAAAAGCAGATTATTACATTTAAAATGGCATCAAAGTCTAGATATATCTGTAGCAGATATTAAATTACTGCTAACCGACCCATGGTCGGCTTCAAATACTGTCACAATATGAACTTGGACAGAACCCCATGCCCCATGTTCTTCCTGTCTATTCGTCAGCATTTTTCGTTTAACCCTGGACTATGTGATTCAGCCGTGGAACACATGGCTGAAGACTATGAGAAGCCGATAGATGTAGTTTGATTGAGGGTGATAAATGTCGCTAAGTCCTTCTATTACAAACGGACACTTGACGCGCTTAAACCTTTTCCGTTGACCACAAGCAGATCTTGAGAGTTTTCCTACAAACATACCAGCTCCTGTGCCCTGCATAATGTAGTATATATAAGGGAGATATCCGGAGCCTTTGAAAACTCTATTTACAGACAAATTATGGCAAAAGCACAGGTGGTCCAATTTGGTAATTGCACATTATATTCATTGCAGATGGGCAAACGCCTCTGAGCTCGCTGTTTGTGACAGTGACTAAAAAATGCACCGATACAGTGGAAAAAGTGGCAGAACTGTCTTTAGAGGCCGCTTTTGCCTTTGAATTATTTAAAGCAAGTGAAAACAGCAAAATTTATTCGTAAAAATATATTTCGTGAGAGTTTGTCAACTGATTCGTCTCTTTGTATGAATTAGATAACAATTGGAGAACACAACATTTTGAATTTTCTTGAAATCAATAATAGCACGGTCGTGTTAAGCGTGGTGAGTGGTCAATAATACCATCATCCCTAAACTTGGGAAGGAAATTTAGGGACGGGAATTAACAAAAAATAAAAGGTTGATTAAATTTGGACATACAGAGCCGCTGAACATTTCAATTATTGGCTTTTTAAACAAGGAAACAACGCGCCACTGTCAGGGGCCAGGCGGGGGCCAGGTGGGGGGTCAGGCGGGGCAATCCGGACTATCCGGGGCCAAGGGTTACCTAAATTTATTCTATAAACTTTTTGAACTCTATCTTTTTGTCAAAAAAATGTATCAATAACCATTATTTTCCGTCTTCTTCTTTGCTGGCACAATAAAATTTGCTGTTAAAATGCGAAAACGGGGGGCGCACGCTGTGAAAATATTTAACGGGTTGAAATCCCCGTCCTCTGGTCCAGTTGAATTCAGTGGCAGGTTGACGGGGGCAGAGGACGGGGATTTTAACCTGTTAGTACCCACCTCCGGAAAATAATTTCGCAGCACGTGCCCCTCATTTTCCCGTTTTAACCATCGATTGGATTATTTTATCAAGGAAAAAGACACAAAATAATGGTTATTGATGCATTTTTGATCTAAAAAATCGATTTCAAAAATGTGCACAACAAATTTCGTTCATCCTTGGCCCCGGAATTTCTACGGGGCCAGGCGAGCCTGGTGCTGGCAGGGGTGCTACATGGAAGTAGCGTATATACTGTGGGAGAAACCCAACCTATGTAAGCAGTTAAACCATGTGGTTAACCTCCAACTGCCCTGGTAACTGCATGTCCACATTAAATCAACCTTTTATTTTTGTTAATTACCGTCCCTACTTTTCCTTCTTAACTTTAAAGATGACATTATTATTGATCATTCGCCGCGTTAAACATAAATAAATAAATAAATAAATTTTATATTTTATATTTTTACATCACCTTGCTGTTATTGATTCTGTCAAAATTCAAAAGGCTGTGTTCTCCAATTGTCATCTCATTCATGCAAAGACAGGAGGCAGCTGACTAGCTTTCTCGAAATTTCTTCGTACGAATAAATTCTGCTATTTTCTTTTACTTCAAATTTGATGCTGAGAAAAAATGCTTTAAATTTCTCAAGCACCACCTCTGAATTATAACAATAACCTACTTTTACATTTTCAGTCACTTGACTTTCCTTCTTTTTCGTTTAGTCTGTCAATACAAGACTGAAGTTCCCCCAGCATTCTGAGCAGGTGGAGGTTATTTTGATAAATTTTATTACATTAAGAACATGAAACGAATATAATTTTCTTAAATTTTATATTTTTGATCACTTCCACCACAATAAAATATTCCTTTACACTCACTTACTAATGATTAAATGTTTGGCAACAAAATACGTCAGACGGGTGGGTGGGGAAAATAGATATTTGGGGGGCTCTACAAGAGAGGATTGCCGAAAAATTCAAACAGATCTAGTTCACATGATTGCAGGCGAAAAAATACTAGCCATCAGTAAGTGGCATATAGTAAGCATCTATTACTTCAAACTCAGCGCGAGTAGTATAATTACATGCTTACAGTATATATATATAGGGGGTATGACAGCATTTGGAAGTAACTTGATACACAACTGTTTCGGGCTTATAAGTCTTCATCAGCCAAGCATAACCCTTAACACCAGCTGGTCGGACAACAAAAACAAACGCACTCAGAGTCGGCGGAGTTGGTCCATCACTGGTGTCTATCAGATGGCTCATAAGCACTTCATCGAACCGCAGTTCATCAGGGCCACCTCGCCACCTGCCATTTGCTGTCACTACTGATCGGGTATATA
>JAYGXS010000581.1:0-23443 GCA_036362985.1 Ligula intestinalis
TAAAACGCTGTGGCGTCAGTCGTGGCCTTAACATTAAAGCTGTATGTATAAAGGACAGAAGCACTTATGCACAGGGCCCACTTCCGTTGACAGTAACGGCAAATAAGCAAATTCCACACACTTAGTAAAGCACTCATCCACTTTTCCTTCACCATATCTTCCTTTTGATCTGTCTGGACTTGATAGTTTTACTACTGAACTCTAAGCAAATGAGAAAACACGTGAGCTTGGCAAAAACCATGCAATTAATGGCTGGAAAAATAAGTCCAAAACACTGCTGATTATCTGGAATTAAACAAAATTCTATATTGAGTAATAAGTCTGTTGGGGATACAGGACAGCTCTGCCCAAGTTTCCTGCTTTGAATGTTCACTAACGATTGGTAAATTCCGTTGACTTCTATTAAAAGGCGACTCGTCAGGCGTTCCTCAAAGTATACCACATATCATTTGTCCTTTCGTCATTAAATATATTCATAAAAACAAGCCAGGTTGATATCTTTTGAACTGCTGGTTTGCGACTTGCGAATGCAAAAAAATAAAAAAGTACATTAACTTTTCGAACAGTGGTTGAAATGATTGTTTAACATCCGGTGGGGGATGTCAAACCATCGAGTTTTACTGCTCTGAATAGAGAACTCCCAAACAGACTGGCCGCATGCAAAGAATTACCCACATGCAATCAAAATGGAATTATTTTAATATGCTATAATATAAGCCTGCATGCATTCAAACCATAAGTTAAAAGTCGCATAATGCAAGGCCGTAAAGCTTTTGAAAATACTGACATTTAAAAAATATGTTTTATCATTTACACAGTTGCATTAAGTAGGATTGTAAGACTTATTATCAATTCTATTAATTTACTTAAGGACGCTGAAGAGTTTGATTTTGAACGCCTGCCAGATGTTTATTCTGCATTAAAATGCAACCTAAGTAGGATGCATTAAGCACAATATATTTGTCTACATTCATAAATTCAAATATGTGTTAAAGAAGGCATTCGCAAAATTATGCCGTGTTTTAATTTTTGCGCGGAAAAATTACAGCGTTTTCACTAACTTCACTCAAAAGAAGAAAGTTTTGTATTAAGGATATATAATTGTGATATGTTTACGAGTGCGTCCGTCAATATATTACTAAACCCTATAATTTTTTGCAACACAATTTGCATAAATGACAAAATTTAATGAGAACTACTTAATTTTTTAATACAGTTCACAGGCAAAAGTGTAGTTTCCATTAGCAGGATATGCACAGTGCGCACTTTTGAAACCTTGGTTTGAATTAAAATGATGGGTTTGTTTCAAAATTCTTTGGCAGTTCAGAAACCATTTTAATAAAATGTACCGTTTTGTCTGAGTATAAGATTTAACGAGCTTAGTTTCTGTTCCATGTAAAAACACGAACGAATAGTGTCTTGCAGGTTTTCTGTTTAATATAACTGCATGTTTAGAAGCAGCCAGGATCAAAGAGATACGTGTACTTAGCCTAAGTGTTTGTTCTGTTACAGTGGTCAAAAAACCCCATAATGATGTGACTCAAAATTATTCAGGTTACGTTTTTGGATAAGCAGTATCACAAAACCACATTAATAACTTTCGGTCTTTATTTCATTTAACAGTGGTCGTACTCTATGTGAAGTAAACTCATATGCTGTTTTCCTCAACACACGTTTAAACGTGAAGCAATGTGCTTGATCTCCCATTTAAATTTTTTCGTTTCTTTCTATAATTATTGCTTTTAAATCCTCTGTGAACGCTTTGTGTAGAATTTATTGGCTGTTCCTAAATAAGGAGAGACCGCACCATAGTTTCAGATTTTATATTTGCAGTAAGATTACTGGCCAGCATTCATTGACATACAAGAAATATCCATAAAATGCAGCGTTCTTTACGATTTCTGTTTCTTTTATGAAAAAATATGAATTATAAGAGTTAAATCCCACATCTAATGTTTTGGAAGCATTAATTGTGTGCTCTGTGTTCTTACGACGAAAGGATTTACTTGAATTATCGAGCAAACATATATAATATTTGCCAAAAAATGGACAAACACAATATTTAAATCAATAGTTTATGCCTGTGGTACATACGAATACCTGCTTTAATGGATTTATTTAAAAATAGCTTTATTCGTGTGTGAAGTTAACATAGATCTCGGCAGTTACTATTTTGTAAATGCGAAATCAACAACATTCATCCATTTTGACCCTTTCCTATTGCTCCTGATTTCAAATAACAAAATTTGGCTAAATGTGTTATCTGCATATTCGAGCCCCTCTGACGTTTTGCGTTCCTCCAAGGAGCGCTGCTAGGGTTGCAAATCTACGAAGTTATTGTCAAAAACTTATATTTGGTGATAATATTTATCTATCTGCCCATGCAGTTCATCAGTTGCACAGTACCTTAAAACAAAATTGTTCAAACATTATCTTACCACGTGCTTCAAATTTTATAATTTTCATTTTCTGTATTTAGCTCCTATCTAAATTATCAGCCTTTTGCATTCCGTCCCAAGTCTTGAAATAATTAAATGAAATACGACCAGATATGTTCATTATTTGTAACGCAGGCATATAAAAGAAGTGTATTTGATGGGAAAAACACTTCTTCGGCCAATGAGTCATCTTTATTTAGGTGATTTTCGAGACTGGGTACCAATGTCGTGGACAACCTTGATAAGATTTGCAATGATCAATTGTTCGGTGGAGCAGTTGTAACGTATGATTCACCGTTATTTTCCTTTGTAATATCCAGATCCTCGTTCTACACATTCCTATCCCCTTTTTGCGTGTAACGCTTTTCCTCTAACTTTACTTATCATGCTGTGTTTTAAAATAATTACATTATTAATTTGCTACGAGACAATTTATTATGACCATATACTCACACATGTTTCGGTAAGAATTAAAACGTAAATTGCAATATACGTTATGCATAGAGATAACACAGCTCACGCGAGTTCGCAAAATGCATGGTTTCTATTACATGCTACAATGCTTGAATGCACCAAATGTAATGTATTTGTAAAAAATACGTCTCAAACTAAATTCGCTCTGTATAAAATGCATCTACTTATGTGCTACCATCTGACAGCCACCTGCGCGTAATCAGACTTTCAAGGATCAAAAGCCAAATATGATTGAAGTTAACTGTCTGGGTGCTACTTTATAATAGAAAGCCCGAATGTCATAAGTTATTTTCTGTTTACTTACTAAAAACATTTATTGGATATCTGGCCACAACTGAATTCGCCCAAATCCCGCTGGCTTTCCTGCTTTCGTTTTTTAAAACGGAAGATTCAAATTTTAAATTTCTGAATGAAAATCTGAATAACAGTTTAAAGTGTTTAATGCGTAAAGAAAAAAGAAATGGGGTAAAATATACTCTGACAACTGCTGAATGAATTGTAATTAGGATTTGTTTGATTCATTTTTATAAATTTTTCTTAGTATTGCGGAAAACTCCGATTACCAAAATACAGGTTTCTCAAAATCCATGAAAAATGGAAATGGTGCTCAGGAGGTAGTCAGCTTTAACTCACGTGTGGTACAGATTACCGTTCTGGAGTAAAAATAGAAAATTTGCGGCGCTTAGCGCCCCGCACACCTTCAATTTTCATGCGGAACAGCAAACTCATAGCGGTCACGAGGAGCAGATTTAACTTTATGTTTCCACTCCACAAATTTACTTTGCTGCCACTTCTACGTACCCATTGCTATGACTCAGATACCCACCGTATTCTTGTCACCAAATGATTGTCAACGCCATTGTGCGCAATATCGCCAATCAGCGATAAAATTACTGCAGTTTTACGATAAAATATTCGTTTATATTTGGATCAGCGCATTGCATTTCGAAGTTTGCTACGTTTTGGATGAGCTAAATGTGTTTAAAGTCACCTAGTTTAACACTTGTGTGCGGAAAAATCGAGTAAATTAAGTACAGTTTTACGCAAGACCTAGAAATCTCGAAGAACATGTTGACTAAATACTTACGGCAAAATCAACCAAAGTAAGCAGAATGATCATTAATTCAACTGACGTTCTTCACGAAATTGCAGTGCACAACAAGCATAGAAACTACATCGTGTTATGCACGCATACGTTTTCCGTACGCAAAGACTTTATAAATTTTAGAGTGTAAATTAACCGACAAAAGTAAAATATTTTTTTATGTTCTTTTGTTAAATCTTGCCTTTTAATATGGAATATTTCAATGTTTATTGTAAAAGAAGTATTGAATATCAGCATACTTAACAGTTCCAAAATCGACTTCCTTAATTTTGTCTGACCCTGTGACCATTTTTGTTTTTTCCAGTCCTAAAATGCAGGTTTGTCTACGTAATGCATAATCAAAGAAATGCTGCCTGAATTTAAGCTGCAATGTTCAAAGAATTAAATGCCACATGAAAAATGAGGAATTTCAGTTACACTCGTCGTATGAAGAAGTTGATATTCCATAATTGTTTAAAATACAAAACTTGCTTTAGGAATAATTCAGACTAAATTATTGCATTTTCAATCCTCTGCTTATTTATAGTCTCTAAACTCTCAGCAGCTGTAGTACTTTCACAATGAAAAAGACAACTAATTGTTGCAAGCGCATACATGTACGGTGCTGCATTTTTACCCGAAATAGATACCCAATCACGAACTTACCTTGCGAGCTGTTCATTATCTGAGATTGTATAAGTGATAATACAGTAGTCGCCGGCTTTTAAGCCCACCTCGGGCCCAGACCAAATCGGGCTTAATAAGCAACGGGTGCATTCATCATATGGTTATAGTTTTTAATTAGCAAACGCAGGATAGGCACAATAGATTACATACGTACTGTATAATGTGTAAAGCTTGGTTGTGTACAAGAAAATAATGGTGTTTTCTGTGTTTTCGAGACCTTGGTATGCTTTGGAGTCAAGCCTGCCGGCATCATCAAGCGTGGGCCTGAGCGCATTATTCCCATTCTGTGTGTGTGTGTCTCTAGCGTTGAGTTTCGGCTGCACTAGCCTTTTGCGCGTGCGGTATTCTCGTGTTTGGGTTTGTCATTCTGACCACTCATATCTGCTGCCGTCCAGAAAGCGTGTAATCAAATATAACTTAAAAATGGAAACTAATCACGTCCGGCAAACAGAGCACTGTAGCCTGCGACTGGGCTCATTAGCCGGCGGATTTTCGCATTTAAAAATTCGTTCCAAAATGGTGTGGGCTTATTACGAAGCTGGGCATATAAACCAATGGGCCTTATAGCCGGTGACTACTGTATTGATTATGTTGCATGTTAATTTCAAAATAATTCAATATTCCTAAGGCACCAACCTCTGTATGTCGTTCGATTCGGCCACTCGTTCAAGTCCCACATGAGATAAAGAACCATTTTCTTACTACAGAATGCACAAATATTTGCGTTTAATGCTAAAGTGCAGACAAAAGTATCATCTTTCTGCGTCGTGAACAAACAATATGCATCATTGTTTAACATTCTCAAAAATAATATATTATCACCTTATACACTTTCCTTTTGAATATATTAGTTTCCGCTTAAGATTTCTTTATCTCCTCCCTTATTATGCGTGGGTGTTAAATCTTTGCTCTAAGCCACTAAAAATATCGTTTCGCCTTCATAACATTTTCCAATGTAGATGGAATCTTCTGCATACATCAAAGTGAAGATTCACAAAAGGAACAAATGCAATGTTATTTTAATAAACATCTCTCTACAAAAAGCATATTATTATCTAACTCATGCGATTCTTCATGTATAATATAGGCAAATACCCTTTTACTTGAGGAAAACAATAATTGATTTTGAAGAATATGTAAAAAAAGCGAATTATTTCAATCAAGCAGAAAAGGAAATAACCTTACAAACACATTATAAAGCAAAGAAAGTCAATTTTAAAAAAATGCACTGTTTTTGAGGCAGGGAGAAACATATACAAAAACGAGCATCGTGGTGTCGCTAAAAGTGTTATTTCTGAACAATTCATATCATAAAAACAATTGTTTAAAGGTGAAAAATCTAAAAAATATTTAATTTAATGTTCATTTCTTTCAAATTGTGCTATATTCTGCGACACAATGTTGTGAGCTCAAACCAAAATAACTGTGAAGTGCTTTATTTTATAAATGTGCGCGAATATGAAGCGTTGTTAAATCTTCTCAGTGTAGTTAGAGGACTAAAGGTCAAGTGAACGCGGTCTACATTTTTGCCAGACAATCAGGCAAAAGGCATTTCAAGTAGTGCACTTTATGTTCACTTAATTTTTGAATTATGTTCTGCGGAAAAAATGACTTTTGGGGTTTTGGGAAGTAATACATTACGCAGTAAAGGACATGTATAGACCACAGTGAAGAGTGAAACATGCATAATTGTATGAGGCCGGGGGAAGAAAGTTCTGCAGCATTCATGTTGAAGGTGTGTGTGACACTTTACGCTGCGAAAATTTATCATCTTACTCAAGAACGGTAAGGTAGGCCTCAAATAAGTTGATTTATACGACCTCCTAAACAAAATTTATATTTCTCAGGAATTTCCAGGCAGCTTCATTTTGATAATTAGGTTTTTTCGCAATGCGTTAAATGTTCAGACAAACTGGACACATTCGCAGACATAAATCGAAAAAATTTCTAAATGCAATAAAATGAAAACCAATATACCAGTTTCAAAAGAATATTTCAATATCTTTTCTATTTGTCCATCCAAAAACCTCTATAATTCCCGTTTTCATAGGAAAAAGTGATGGGAGTAGGAGCACATAAGGTGCTTTACTTTAATTGCTTTTGCCATGGACTTTTTCATTTCCATTTTTTGTCTAGAGCTGCATAACGTCAAGGCAAACGGATATAATTTGCAAGGGATTTGTTGACAAATGCAAACAGATAACGCAGTGATTAGGTTTAATGTGATGGGTTTCTGAGGCTTTTTAGACTTGATTCTAGACCATAGGTAGGAAAAAGACATAACACAACTAGTTAACTTTACGGACAACAGAAAGAAGCAAAACAGTGCATGAAATTATAGCCTTTTAATCTCCATAAAATAAGTAAAGCACATGCTTGCATTATATTTGTCGTTCCATACAACTTCTTTTCAACCAAGGTTAAGTTGATAAAACGTTTTTAACGCGACACCAAATCATTGCATGTAAGCATAACCAGAAGAAACAAGAAGGCTTGAATGACAAATTGAAAATTACTGCTTGCAATTGCTTAGTCATATCACTACAACGGTCCTGCCCACTTCTGTCCCAAGGATGGAAACCCCGACCTGTTGATCAAGATTTGTATTGCCTAGCCAACGATACGCAAGTTTGTTTTTCTGCCGGCAAAGATAGATAATAGTAACATGCATTGGTGAGCGCTCATGATGGCAAATGACAATCAAATCAATGCGAAATAAAGAGTCAGCGGTTAAACGTTTAGATCGTTGAAGTTATGATGCACAGCTTGGAGTGTCGAACCACAGCATTTCAAAAAATGGTTGGCTTATGGTAGTTTCTATGTCAAAAATGGCGATTACAGTATTTTAGTTCTCAGCTACCCCCACTATGATGTTGCTTGCCACGACCAAGTTCAACAGGCAATTAGAATTAAAGGAGCACATTCTGCCAGCCGTCAGTAATCGTTCATAACAGAATGATGGCAGTACTATCCAAGCTCAAAATGGCGTGTAGAAGAAGGGGTTTGACTGTGCTTTATCTTCAAGTATATGCAAGTTAATTGCCGCTGGTACTTTCTGAGATGTCCGCAGACTTTTTTGTTGGCAGCCTGTTTTTGTCTACTAATAATTACGCAGATTGAAGGAGATGCATGCCCGTTTCGGCTGTGCTATTGGCAGTTAAAACTTCGTATAAAAGAAATCAAAAAAGAGCATAAGCTAGACGCTATTTTCTGTGAACCAGTTTATTTCATGCCGGAAATTTTTAATCATGCAAATAATATAAGTTGCCTCTATTGCCTTTTTTTAAAGTGGAACTTTCTGCGCAACAGGAAAAAGCTTCATCATGTTTGTACCTCTGTCATTTCCGTGATTGCGGTTATCTCTTTTTGCCTGCCATGGTTGCCGCCATCAAATGCCATTGCCTAATCCAAGCTTTAATAATCTTTATGATGGGATACGCAGTTAACTTTTTTCATCATGTAGAGTGGACGTTTTCTATCATATCTATTGTTTATTTTTTGACTTCCACATACTTTAACATTTAACCTATTTGATTATTTGAACAATAAGTTGTCCACGTGTTTTTGATAAAAGAACAGGTGAAAAAGGTAGGTGCTGTAAATGTATATGCAATTTTATATTCACCTTAATTTTAAGCAAAGCTCATAAATTTAGAATAGCTGACACCTGCTGATTCAGCAACAGTTAAACGACCAACACCTTTCTTACATATGCTAGCTTGCACTATATTGACTTTAGACACATTCGTCCTTGAACACAAGCATATTTCAAGCAATACGAGATGTTTTTACCTTATTAGCTTCCATTTGGTTTGCTTATTATTAAACCCCATTAAATATTGGTGGCTTACAGGGCATTTTCGAGGTGCAATGTTTAAAAGAGAGGGTTATTTGATTTTGTAAGTTTAACAGGGACGCGGCATTATAAACTGTTCCCGCATTGCAACTGCCCTGATATAAATTTACGCAAATAAGTTAAATGTGGGGGATCTAGGTCATAGGTATGTTTGGTTTACTCGTGAATTAAAGGTTTCATTAAGTGCTAGACAAGTTCAAGTTCTCTCTTAAAATATCAGGTATGCTTTACTTTATTCAGAGCGTGAGGGGGGTTGACATAGTGAAAAAAAGACGTTTTTCTTGCGCAAATTTAACAACATGGGCTTGAGTCAACTTCTGAAGGTTTTTTTGTCAATTTCTTAGGAAATGCTGATTTAGAAAAATGGGTCTGTTAATATAAAGTGTCTAACGTGTCTTATTGTTTTTACTGCCACTTATTTGTTTTATATTTTGTTTTTGCAGGCAGTACGCGCTTTTAATATTACACTGCCAAAATAAGATGACATGTCATTTTCCTTTTCCGAAGTTTCCCTCATGTTTTATGCTAAATATATCTTAATAATCTTAAAAGTGTTAATAAGGCTTCATTAATGTAACAGTTCTATTGTAATATTCAAGAGCTACAAGGGACTTCTTTCTAGCATGTTTTTCAATGAGAGAGGCATCGTAGATTTGGTGTTGCTCTCTGGGGACCACTATTTCTCGTTTTTTACGATCCCTTTTTCGCTTATTTCTCATGTAAGGCCTTCCGATTTGGAGAGGTTTTACTGTTAGGCTGTGGCTATGTCCCGTATGGGTGTTTGTTGTAGTTCACGTATCTAAGTCTTGGTATCAGTCTTCATGGAAACATGATAAATACTTGTTATAGTTCAAATGCGCAGTTGCAGTCTATGGCACAAACGGACTATATTTTAAGCTCTGACTTTTCTCACAACAAAAAAACCTTTGCGAAAAATCTTATTTAATTTCATTTTCATTTCACAACCGTTGCACGGTTTATGTGCGGCAACTGTAGACACAATAATTAAAGTCTTCCAGAATTTGGTTATTGGCAATATGTTATCATGGAAATGCCCTCTATTCTAAGCTTTGCTTTACTGAAATCTTCAAATAATTCAATATTGTTCAGTAGAGTTTGGCTTATAAGTTTAACGATAATGAATCTCGACGGAGGTATCATGACGCACGCCAAACAGGTATCCTGAAATGGCATTTAAGCAGTTTAACATATTAAACGGGTAAAGCGCGTGTTCTGAAGGACCTGCAGTGGACGTCCAAAACTTGATAAAATACTTTGATTGTAAGTAGGCCATCCTTTAAAAAATGTTTGAAGGATTAAAAATTAAATTGAAAAGACGAGCACCTTAAGGTTCATAATTTTGTTCATTTGATGGAAATAATGTGCATCTAATTAGGTAAGCTCTCAAATTATGTGCAGCATTTGTGATTTATAGGGACTTACGTCAAACCACTGTGAAACACTTTGATTGGATGTATAGTAGGCCCTAGACTTCGTGCAATATGCTGACATATACAAAGGGCTGATATTATCTCTTCAATCGGATTTGAATAAACCTCAAATACAGATAATCATGTAGCCTATTCTGTAGACACTTCAGTCACGATAATAAAATGGCCCTTGAAATAGATCCTTCATAACCGCTAAAACAACGGTTGTTATGTAAAAAAGTGGCTTCTTAAGTAGAACGAAAAACATGCGGAAAACATTATCTCTCGTACTAGTGGGATACTACATTACGCCCTCTATTAATGTTTTATTTAAGTAAAGGATTTCTTTTACTTTAAAAAAAGGCATATAAATCGCCAAATAATTTTAAACCTTCTGAAAACTACACAAGCATTCGAGAGTAAAAAAACTGCGCGCTGAGCTTATCCTGTTTGATAAAATTTACGTTTTTGCCTACGGCTTGAGATATATATCACAACGTTTTCACTAAAGCGTACAATTGATGTGAAACATGCTGTATGCACCAAAATCAGCATAAATTAGTTGACAGGTTCGATGCATGAATTGAGTAAGTGGCACAGCACGTGCATTTTGTAAGAGGTTTTAATAAGCTTGTTCACAGGCCGGCATCCTATCGAGACTGAAATGACTAAAAGAATAGACGTTACAGTAATATTAAATGCAACCTTTCTCAATTCCAATAAACAAGACAGTATCTGGGCCGTACTGTAAATAGCAGTCTACCCTTGTGTATTCTAACTTTTCCATGCCATAGGCATGCATGCTCGTCAAAGCAAAAAATTAGCAAACAATCCTTCTTTCTTAATGCCGTGGACAAGAGGGTAATGGTGTGCATTATGACCACAAGCAAGTAAACTGATTTATTTTTTTCTCGCAAACATTGTTATTTAAATGTTGATACATTCAGCTCAATAATTTGCGTGATAATTTTTTTTATATATAACTATACCAAGGGTTAGTTGGTTTCGCCTAATCTTGCCGCAATAGTGACGCACTGCAAATAACGTATCTATTTTATAAACGCGTTCTTTAAAAACATTCAGTTTTAGTTCATTCGGTAGGCAGTAGAATCACGACTGCTAGCAACCAGTGTGAATATTATCAATAAATAATATCAACTGACCGCTAAATGAGATCAAATATTCACTTGCCGCCAAAAATATCTGAAAATAATAGTTGTGCGGTCACGCACAACAAAAAATCCCGACATCATAATATATTATGACGTAAGTGAAAAAAGCTTGCAGAAAATTTACCCAATTATCACGCTTCTGAGATACATAAATGATAAAAAAGCGCAAAATCAGTTTGTTACTGAAGGAATATATCTTGTTTTAAAAGTTCTGTTGTGTGCTCTAAGCCTATAAAACAACGGAAAAGGCATTGTTTTTCCCTGTAAATCTGCAAATTGGTTAAACGTTTATTAAGCTGAACCGGTATTCATCAACGCAGAGTCATCTCATGAAAACGGTGCTTATTAAATTTCAATTCTGGTATTCATGAGATTTAGTTGATTATTTCTATGCGTTAGTGAATGAAACATATACTGTTGCCAACATATGAAGGATAAAGCTTTTTTTCACAAACGTCAATCTTGTAGATAAATACATGCATGTGTCTCTACCTTATATATCGACAAATGTGTGAAATTCATAATTGCATTTGTCCATAAAGATAATGGTAGGGTGAGACATTGACTCCAGCCAGTTGCGTGCTTCTGGTCGCTTATTTAAAATGGGGCACTAATTGCTCAGCTTTTTAACGCTGCCGAAGACTCAGATAATGCGTGGCCAAAATGCCTGTCTATATTCTGAGATATTAACAAAAAAATAAATTTACGAAGTCAATATTTGCAAACACACATTCCCAGTTCTCCACTATGAAGCCTGCACAACCGTGTCACTCATTCGACAATGGCAAATTGAAAACTCTGCCATTGAATTTAATCAACCAATGTGTGTCTTACGTTTAGCGCCCTCCTTTTTAAAAGATAATGCTCTATAAGCCTCTTCATAAATGGCACGATGAATTTATAATTATGTTTTGCCTATAGTTACTTGAAAAATGTGACGGTAATCCCAAGTCCAAATCAAAAGCTGTCTTCAAAAAAAAGCTCCCGCGCTAGCAGCAATAAAGGCCGATAGGTTACGAGTAGCGAAACAAAATAAATGAAGGCAAATTAGGATGTTTGTTGAGATAGCGACTAACAAAAATTTGAAATTATGTAAACAGAACATAATTTCCTATTTGGACTCTGGAATACTTCCCGGATGCGTTTTGATGTACTTTGATGTAATACGTGCTGTATACTTCAAATTGAAAAGTAAGCGTTTATTAGTAGATAAACCCTCTGACGGTCCCATTTACCCGATGCATAAATTATAAACATCTATACCGGAAAATGCCGACACCTTTAATTTAGTACTTGCAAATTATTTTCAGTGTGGCTTCTGCAAAATACCAGGCTATTTTTCTAGTGAATGCTGGTAATGAAAGCCTGAGTCAGGCGAGAACGGCGGTATATTTCACCTTTAAATAAGCTTTCTTTTTAATCAAACTTTTAAGCTGTTTTAGACCGAAAAATGCAGTAAGCGAGCAATAAACACTAGGAATGAGATAAAATCAAAAAGGAAAATGCAAAAATCTTCAGTTCATATATTGAAGAATAAAACTCTTTCTTTTAGAAATCAAACTTATTTGCGCTGAGGCAATTATGCTTACTAAAGGAAAAGCAATACAAGTGCCAACAGATGGTGTGGATGCCATCATCAAGTCATGTCTTAGAAAACTGATGCATATTAAGTTCTACATAAGTTCGTTAACGTTGATGACTTTATATTAAGACAATTCATAGCAATTCAGAATTCGGACATGGATAGTGGAATGTGGTAAGCGAATTCTTCACAAAATAGCATCAATTTTCTAATAGTTTATGAAGAATAGGATTGCAAAGGTAAAACGACGCTGTCGTTAGGGAAAATGCCCGCTCTCACAGTTGTACATCATACATGGACCTCAGAGTTGATACAATTACGGTGTAGGAAGTGAATACCAGCCTGAAAGGGGTAATTCTGCGGCGGCAGTAGCAACGTCCACTTCGGATTCGTTGCATAATACCAAAAACGGTTGACTTTTCCATTCACGTATGTTTCGCCAGTTAAGGATAGTTAATCAGAGCACCACCCATCGCAGCCTTCTTTGCTTGATGTTTCCTTTATATGTTCGCTTCTCAGCTAAATGATTTGAACGCGCACCAGGTTTGATATATTTTGCGGATATAAGGCCTCAGTGGTTTACCGTCTCGTGCAGACATAGCAGTCAGTAGGAAGGTTCCGTAATATATTTATGATAATCATTGCATTACGTTCATTTTCGAGTTTTGATTTCAATATCAGGGTGAGCTTAAAACACTTTCCTTATTTAAGTCACATATAACAGATAGAAAAAAAGCAATCCTTCTAATTATAGCAGTTAAACTTGATAAAAAAAAACTCAAATCGTACAATTTTGTTATATTTAACGTTGCATACCACCTACGCACAAATAATTTTAAAGTTAAAACCACCACACTCTTTAAGCGGTCTGCTGAAAGACAGGTTATTTTAGTAGTAGTGCGGGAGAACAAATTAACTTAGGACAACTATCACTGGTAAGTGAACATGGGTGGAAGATATAACGCAGACTCTAATGAACTTTGGTGCTTCTAACTGCCATTGGCAAGTCATAGCGAACCCTCAGGTTCTGTTTCTTCCTACTGAAAGCTCCAACAAACGATATGCTGATCACAAATCCAACGCTCTAGTCATTATAATGTTGGATCATTTTTCTGCCTGGTCACCTGGTCAATATACGCATGGTTTAAGGCAAAACGTCCTTTGGGAAAATATGTACGTTTATAAAGTATATTTTCGACACTGA
Organism: Ligula intestinalis; assembly: GCA_036362985.1. Classification (NCBI taxonomy): domain Eukaryota; kingdom Metazoa; phylum Platyhelminthes; class Cestoda; order Diphyllobothriidea; family Diphyllobothriidae; genus Ligula; species Ligula intestinalis. The sequence goes on from JAYGXS010000581.1 coordinate 13,928, forward strand.
ACCCTTAAGTCATCGTCAGGCTTGGGAGGAATATGAAATGAAATAAAGCATGCATTTAGGAGCGTTCAACGATGTGTAAGGCAATTTTAAATCAACAGGATAACGATTCAGCAGCTTTATGCTAGACCCTTGAACTTCTCATTAACATGTCGTGGTATCGAAATTCACATGGTTCAGAATGTTTGGCTGGTGACTGGTAGACTCCCTTCTCTTTGCCACTTAAACGTGTCTTCCTTTATTACTAGCTCATGTGTGAATGCCTTCGAGTTTGAAACGTAAGCAGAAAAGAAGAAACGCATTCCCGGTAGCGATCGGAAATTTTCATAAATGAATTTAATCACACTTATGCGTTCAGTTAACGAACTTTGACTGCACGCTATGTGTCAACCGTTACATTTTAATTCATATTTTGTGAACTATCTTAACTTTATGGCTTTTTGGCAGCACATTTTGTCAGCTATTTTGTAGGCAGGAAGGTCAGGCATGGATTTGATTGTAGCTAAAACTTTAGTAGTTTCATTTAAGTTAAAGCATTTCCTAGCAATTCTTTCGCTTTTGTTTGTTTTTCTCCTGTTGAACATGTTAAAGCAAACAAGCTAGTTTAGCCACCCACATGTAAAACAACTTACACAGGAAAAAAAAACCCATTTTGCACTCTGTAATTTGAGCCCTAATGGTTAAGTTGAGTGGATTTGGTTGTCACAGTTCCGCCATCAAATTGTATTTTTCTACTGTGGCGCAATAAAGTTTGGTAAGTTATAATTTACGCAAATAACATAAAACCATTATTCCAGCTTTTGCAATTCTTATGTTGGAATACGCAGTTGGCTTTTTTTAACTTTGCGTAGCATGACATTTTATGTAAGATTCATTGTTTCTCATTTAACTGACAAAATATTGGAACAGGTTAGCCATTTGATTATTAAAACAATACGTTTTCATACATTTTTGATAGCAGGACACGGAGTTATACATTGTGGTGATTTTCAATCTTCTTTAATTACTAGCTCATAACTTTGGTTTTACTGGCAAAGCCAGACCACAGCTCAAAAATATTTGCTAGGCAAACACTGTCCCTACAGATTTATGGTGTAAAGATATCGTTTTTGGACACTTTCCTTATCTTGAATTTAAGCATCACCCTAGCAGTTATACATGCGTTTTTGACCGGACTACACTGCGTGTAGTATCCCTACAATTTTATATTCGGGCCTGCGTGTTATTAAATCAGGAGATTTTGATGACGTTCAGGTCATTTTTGATGTGCAATGTTCGCGAACGATTGAAATGCCATCTTGTTGGTTTTATAAAGGACTGAGCTAACATTTTCGCCTGTAGTGCAATTGTATTGAAGTATACTTAAGCAGACAAACTTCAGCTTGGGAGCTATGGTTATAAATATATAAGGTGTATAATCGACTTGAATTAAACTAGAAAATATACTAAAATATCAGCGAGATTGAGAAAAGTCATTCTTATCCTACTAAGCTGTTGCTCCTGTGCACATTTCTCACTGTTGTTGCGTCGACTTAATTACTCACTATTGTCTTATACCGTGTTATGAAATGTTGTCTAATGTGAACATTATAATATGAGATGCAAATTTTTCCTGCTACAATTGCGTCCACCTTCTGACTTGAACTGCGTTTTTGGGCCCTTTTTTCACGCTTTAAGTTAAACTTACGTAAGCATTACGTGTTTTTAATGTAACTTGAATCAAACGTATTGCTCGCAACGCAGCCTACAGCAAAGGAGACCTCATTTACCTTCTCGAAGGTGTTGGCTAAAGTTCTTTCAATCTTAATCTCCATTTCCATATAAGTTCGAGAAAGGCCTTGTTTATGCAAACATCCCGACGAAAAGCTTGAGAGCTATAAGGGATATCAATATGATACACATTTTGGTTCTCTCCTAAAGACGCTTCTTTCCGTTCCTTATATTCCCTTTTCGTTTATTTTCTATATATAACCCTCCAACTAGCGATTAAGTGCTATATAACGATCACGTCCCATTATGATTTTTGATGTAGCCGACAAATTATCGATAGTGAAAGCTTTTAAAATTTAACAACTTCCAAACAGTCTTTACAAGCGCCTTTCAAAGCAAAACTATGTTATGCAGAATGTTATTTACCCTCATTTGAATTCCAAAATTATAACTCAATTCAAGTTCCATATTCGCCGGATGTCAGCTAAATAGATAAGCACCTTCAATGAGAGAATGACTGGTGTTTACTGCACACGGAACTGTCATTACTTCAAACCTTTTTTTGCCGTCACCTTATCCAAACAATATATTTTTTTAACCTGTCCTTATACAATAAACTCAAAAAGCAGTGATTAGTTAATTGCTTTTTTATGTTAGCTGTTTCTGAACCGGAATTGTCTGGGACAAGGAATCAAGCAATTTTTATTTTTGCGCTTAAGCATTTACCCTTCCTCAAATGGCCATTCACGTGTTCCAAAAGACCTGGCTCAAACGGCCCAAGAGTTGAACATTCTTAAGGACTATAGCTAATAGAAAATATCTCAGCACTGAAAAACTCACGAGGCAAGGGTGTGCTATCCTATTATGTCGCATCTCAAATAAGTTTCGTCCTACCTCGTCTCTCAAAGAATCATGTCAACCCACAGCAACGACCTTTAATATAATAGAAAAAACATTCCTCTGTTTTGTAACAAATGTCTTTCTTCAATAATAACATTATTATTAACAGTAAAGCCAAACATTGCCAAACAAGCCCTTTCATGCAAACATTGTGGATTAGAAGGCAAGCATACTCAAAACTGCCACAATGCAGGCGAATTATTTGCCCCATCCCACGACCAATGTTTTGTTTGAAGTTTTGATACATTTTATTTCGCATCTCTACGTAAACATGTTTGTTTAGGTGTACGTAGCCGCAGACCCATGCGGTTTCGCCTACATTTTTCACAGTCATACCCGATTGCAAACAACCACTTAAATATCCATTTGCTAGAGGCATAATTTAAAAACACCAGTGTTTTTATTACTTCCTTCATGCAAGAATTATGTGACTGCCTCAAACCACCATGAACATAAAACCCACTTATTTCCAATAACAGCTTCATGATATCAAAAGGTTTTGTCGCCTGCCGCCGAAAATATATGATAACAGTTTTTGTGGGTTAACGGCTGCCAAGCCGCCAAGCAAAGTTATGAGTCGCCGATTCAATTATTATCGAAGGTATTACTGCGTTTTATGAAAATAGTTGCAGGAAATTTAATATTGGTGCAGACTTATGTGACACCTATTTGTCCCTACCTCATATGCATAAACCTTGCAGCAGATACCCATCACAAACGCCAAAAAGGCTTTTGGGACTGCAGAAATAATGTGAGTTTGTTAAACAAATGTCCACTTGTCGCTAACGAATCTCACTATGAGTTCGTTGACAGGTTCAGACATGAAACAGTCGGATTTGGCGGGTGTGATTGCTTAACAAGCAGAAAGCGTCTTTGTAGCATAGCAAATACAAAAACGGGCATTGCGAGCACTCCAGTCGCAGGAAGAAATGTACAGAAGAGGATTCGCTGTCTGGGACAACAGACTGGTTTGTCTGACGGTTCAGCATCCATCGACGATTCTTCATCAGACTTGGCATTGCAGTCAAACATAGGCCTTAGGCAACCACTTGAGGTCAGATAATTAAATTGAAAGACCCACGGCCATGGCGAGGCACATCTTGAGTCACATACAGAATCTGGTGCAGTTGCGGACAAACTAACCATGTTGGAGAAACTGGCAGATTTCTCAAGACGCGCATTACCGATCACGTGGCAGCTGTGTGGAGAAACGATGGCAATGGTCAAGTTGCGGCTCATCCAACGTTGCCCAGCTACATATTTAAGTTTCATTAGCCAGATTTTATCGTGAGACGTGACAAGCATGAGAGTCGATAAGTACGTTGATCATATTTGACGGGATCTCAACGATTTGTCCAATCCATATTCAGTGCTGGGGCTCTGTTTGGCCAAAGCAACTTGACACTTGGGGAACGCGCAAGCCACCGTCTCGTCTAACGCCAACAACGGAGAGGCAGATCACCGAGAAATTGTCACGTCTGAGCCCACCACGCATGATGAATGCTCAGCAAGCCAGTTTTTACATAATGATCAACAAGCTCTTAACGTACAAAAGGTCAATTGTCGTGCATAGTCGATATACCTTTGCGGTAATGACTATGCCATATGAATACAGCAAATGCCTATGTATACGTGACACTCTTTTGCAATTGCTTCCTGTTCACGGCTCTGCTGAAGAATCCACACAGATGTTGACATTTCAAGCGAGTAAATAGTTGTCCCAGCGATCAAATCGTCTTCTTTTCATGGATATTGATTCCAAACCTTAGTCGCCTATGCAAAATGCTGCAAAGCCATAACACAGAGAGGTATGCATGAAGGTAGGTGTTTCACCGGTAGATGGGTAGTGTCTTGAACACAATGATCGAACGTCCCGTGTTCAAATCTGACGATAAATTAATACAGCATAGAAGTTTGCCTGGTAGGCAATACGCAGTAAGCCGATTGCTCTCGAAGATTCGTCTAATGCATATCCTGCATTCTTGTCTATGTTCTGAGATAGTTCGCAGATGAGCATTAAAAAGCCAAAGTTTGCAAACACCGGTTTAGAATTTTTCAAGTGCAAACTCGTGTGATAATGCGAGTCGCTCAATAGCCGCGACATATAAATTCTTCCAGCATTCTTCACGCATTAGCAAAAAACTAATTTTTAAAACTGACATGTTTCCTTGTTTTTTGAAAATAAATGCCATTCATTGAACTTGGCTTCATCTGTATTTGAGCAACTTTGGACAACATTTTCTGGTTATGGTTTTTATTCTGTTTTAAATGTGCCTTACTTATTTTGGGGTTTTCCCATTTTATAAACTGGATTTTTAAAAATATTGGTTCTGTCATACTAGGGAGCATAAAAGATACCTTCGACAAAAAGCTCCTCCCGATTTCGCACAAATTAATGTCTACTGCATAAACAAACATACCGTTCGCCTAATAAAAATCTTACTAGAGATTAAATTGACCAAATATATGACCACACATATATATGCTTAACTACAAAGTCCATTTACTTCAAGATTTTGATACCAATTCTTACGCATTCTGTTTACGCTGTTTTTGAAGAAAATATGCCTTTACAATAGGTACCTTACAATCTTTATTAATAGAGAGCAAAATCGCCACTTAACACAAAAATGAATGGTACGACCAAAAAGCAATCTCATCGATTCTCTCCTGTAAAGTCCGCTGAGCGAGTGATGCAGAGTGACAGCGAGGGAGGATTAATAGTCACAGAAACACCTACACACATAGGGGCAGCACAAAAATGCACATTCATGCTCCTTTTGTACACCGTTTTCGTCTCCTATTCGTCTTTTGCCATCCGTGTAGGTTACGTTGGATCTCCAGCCACAATTACACCGCAGTACCTTTACCAGACTGCGTCGAAACGGTGTGGAGAGACAGGCGTAGAGGATGGGATTCACTGCAGAATTACAGTATCCCAGCAACTGGGTAATAAGTGCCAACCTTGGGCTGGCAAAAAATCGCAGATGTCGCATAAACATGAGAAATATCTGCTGCATCCAGTACGGGGCCCAGAAGGTGACATAAATCAACACCAGAGAGGCCACCTTCCAGGGAAGTTTCCGCCGCTTGCGTTCTGACCTACTGACAAACTTACCCACCCCTATCGGTGTTGCAGTTGCTGTCTCCGCTTTGGACGACAGTTTGCTCGATGATAGTTGGTCAAACACTACGCTGCCTTCATCTGCTGCAGCAGCCGATGGCTGGGTGGCCTTTTTGCTGGCAGTCACCGCCTGTGAAAAGGCTGCGCGGACCGCGAGTGGATACCGACCCTGGCGGCGGAGTACGCGTTGGCGATTGAGACGCACGTGGTTCACTAACAGAGAGTAGACAACAATGTTTATTACGACCGGTAGGAGGAATCCGAAGAGAAAGGTATATGCGGAGAAGATGCGGCTGAGTTGGGCAGCTCTACTCACGCCACCAGAACTTCCAGTACCTGCTGCAGTCATGTTGGTTTCTGATGGACCGGTTGGCAACCAGTCGGGACGCCAATTGATGACACAGGACCCTCTAATCACAGTCTCCCCGGTGTGGCTATCCACCCGTCGCCTTTCTATTTTTGTCGAGAATATGGCCAGAGGGGAAAGCAGTGTGAAGGCGAGGACCCAGAGAAGAATGACAGTAAGCACTGCACAACGCTTTCGGTGAAGAATGCGCTGTGCGCGAGGTTTCCGCACGCTTAAGTAGCGGTGAACCGACATGGAGTTAAGCAAGAATGTGCCTGCGAACCAGTTGACGCCCTGGGCCAGCATGTAGGACTTGCAGACGAAGTCATTGAAGACAAAGTCATGCAGAATAAGGACAGACAGGAGGATGGGTGCACTGGCCAGGTGGACGCAGTCAGTGATACAGAGACCAATGAGGTGAATGTTTGTGGTGGTCTGAAGAGCAGTGGTCTTGGAGATGACAAAGATGACGGCAAGATTGGCCACCACGCCAACTGTGAGAACGAGAGAAATTGCCAGACCATAGAGCACAGTAAACGTTGTGGTGAAGTTGGGGGAACTGGCAGCAGATCTGTTGTTGTCCAAAGTCGCATTGAAAAGAGGACTGAAATTGGAAGGCACTACAGGCTCACAGTAGAGGCTGCTGTTCAGGCCAAGTACATTCATAGTGAACGCAAATGGTAATTGTACAAGTCCTCGTGTTAGTGCCACTTCTTCTGGTTGCTGAAAGTGTACTCCATTGTAAACTGAAGGAATATAGAAAAATTGCGTTTTTTATAACCAACCCTGTCAACATCTTAGTAAAAACATTGCAAAATGTCCTACAAAGGGCATAATTAAAGTCATAGTACGGTCTTTATGCCTAGCGTTTTCCATCCTATTGAATAATGCATATACGTATCCGTTTATGTTTATAATGAGATATTGAGAATAACCAATGTAATCTACCTTCTCAGTGATCCGCCTTGTAGCTTATGGAGCTACTAAAGCTCCGTATTCCGAAGGCCCTGTTGTGTCAGTATCTGTTTTTGATATACTTAGTCGTCAGATGTCTATCTGTGTACCTTTAACGAGTTCCGTCATTCATAATTTGTCTTTGTTGATGCACACTTTAAAAATTGTTCAAAAAAATCCACTGGAGCAGCGCATTGTACAAGAATCACAAAACTGAATGTCCACAGAAGCAAATGTGTGACCTTCAGGAACCACAGCAGAAAGAGAAGCTGCAATCACCAGAAGAAGTGGCTTATTCTTTTGACGTTTCAAATTCTGTCGATAATCACTATTCATTGGTAACTGGATGATTGTAAGATGCGCGCAAATTGGCGTCTCACACGATATTACAGATGCCTGCGATTATGATGACTCAACATCACCTGGAAAACGTTAGGAGAATTAAAAAAAAATTCAAGTGATTGCAGTCGTGGCAGCGTCTCTCGCTGATATCCTGAGCCCGTATATGTCTTTCCGATTGGTTTTACCGACTACGCCTATTTAACTGGCTGGCCATATCCACGCACGTTTTAAAGGTGCAATGTTCAGAAGATGAATCTAGGGTTCAAATACATCATGCAACGAATCGCAAGAAGTTTGTGCTCTGTGAGAGTCAGCTGGTAAAATCTTCCAAAAATTAGTTGGAAAATCTTCCTAAGGAATTTGTCAACCAGTAGCCTTACTACTTGCGAACGCAAAAATTCCATCAAATAATAAGAAGTTTTTGTCAAAGACGCATAGAAGTTGCTAGCGAAATCTCGACATTAAACCTTTTCCTTGAAGTTTGAAATTGTTGACTACCCGGCTTAACGTCCAGAACGTTCAGTTAAGTACTATGATTTGCGAATAAAGGCACGTCTAATGGTGACGGTGGCATAAATGCTACCTATAAGGAACGTTGTGAGCGATATTTTTGTATATTATGCAGATAAATGCTAGACTGGTGTCCAAGCGAATAGATATCGAGTAATCTTAGAGAACATATTTTCGTTACTAAAACTCTTGTCAACGTAAAACGCTTCAGAGTTAAATTAAGAAGTGCTTATATTATCCTGTTTAAACCTTGAGAGCAAAATTATCCTAAAACAGCAATCAATAAAGACAATATAAAGTTTCAAGGCACTACCAGCATGTGCATATTTTTCAGGCATAGCAATAATGCAGAGAACAACTGTTTCGAAAAAAAAAACAGCCGAAATTCTGCCAGAAATGTTAGTACCTACGCCTAAGATATGACATTATAATTTAATTGTGCATCATTTCGAGATCAGCAATTGAGCATTTGAAATGACCTACCTTAGAAAATGGCTACTTTACCACATCTTGATACGGAAAGATATCCCAGACCAATAAAATAAATAGTTTCACGACAGGTCAATTAATTGAATCCAGTATTTTTCATTCGGCCAATGGGAGTGTCACATATCTGATTGGCCAGTTGACTGTCCAGTTGGACCTACATGCATCGAAAACATGTTACTTGTGTCTATAGTAAACGTCGTCATTCATCTATAAACACCAATAAGCGTGTTTGTTTTGCGGTGAAGGGGTTCTCAAAGCATACAACATAGCCGAGCACCACGTAAGGCACTGTTCTTAAACCGGCTGCTTAAAAATTGTAACTAACTTTTTAGACAAAATGATGCCATTAATGTCAAAGGTATGCTCTTTTTCTGGATAAGTGACAGAAAAAATCGGAGGAATCTCTGGGCTTTTTAATACTTCAAGCGCGATTTTGTCCACAATGTCTCAGTTTGGCTAAAAAAATTCTACAAAAATCCCCCAGCTGGATAATAATATATGAAACTTATCAAAATCAACTTTTCTGTCGTTCCGACCTCAGGGCTTAAAAGTTAGTCATGCGCATAACTTAGATGGAATTGAAAAATTAACTGTTTGAATTAGCATCACACTAAATATTGGTGAACACTTAAACATAAATAAGTGGGTTGCGTGTCCACCAGTGGTTGCCAGTTTTTGCGGTTTATTGCGTTCATTATGACCAGACTGTCTAAAGTGTCAACGCCCGCAAAATTAGAATTTTATTCCACCTAACACCTGAATTAAAAAATCACGAACCTGACATATAAACTGCGAATGTTAATAGATATAAATTTGAATTGGCAAATATACGTTAACTTTCAATAAAATCTCATGAGGCTTTTACATTTATATGGTAATTAAGTAAATAAAATATGCGGGTTGGTAGAAAAAAACATTGCAGTTGTCGGGAGAGGGGTAAGGAGGGGGACTATAAGTCGGCTGCTGTGATAAGTTTTTGGCTCTCGGACTAGCGGTTTTTGTCCATGGTAACCGGGCGCCGCAACGAAGTTATTTTGGGTGCACAGGAGCGGTCCGCCTAGGCTGATGGCAGCCACTTTTGCCGTAGCCAACAGGCGCTGTCCAATCAATTTTAAATAGCTTTAGAGTACTTTGCAAATCACTG
>JAYGXS010000582.1:0-23438 GCA_036362985.1 Ligula intestinalis
GTCCCTAAGTGGGAGCTTCGAAGGGTCCTTATCTATCATAGCCACCTACATAAGATGTTTGAAGTAGGTTAAATCAAGCATAATCTTCCAGTTTTCTACACGCCGTACGTTGATCAAGCAAAGATTTTATGATGGCAGTGCACTAGCTACATTTAAGTAACACATGTATATACTCTTTTTAACAGGACCAGGTTCTCCCATTCGAATGTCGCCACGGTTTTCCCTATTTGACAACTCCGTCAGCGACTGCATCAGCCTAAACTGGTGGCCTAAACGCTCACCACTGGTTCAAACCGCAGCTGACTGTGGGAGATCTGGGTAGATATTTCTGTTTTTCCCACCTGCCTGTGGATTCTGCAATCAGCAAGGAAGTATCAGACCGCATCTTTCGCACTCGGTGATAATACCGGTGACCTCTTCAATGCCCTTCCCCTATTGTACCCTCCCTCCAAGAGCGGATGCTTTGTCTCCTAAGCCCCATACCCTATCAGAGCCTCCCCCCGCAAGAGCAACAACTTTTCTCCCTAAAAATCCCGAGGTTTTTTTTCACTGTCTGCCCAAAAAGCGATGAATCGCGGCAATTGGTCTCGCCAACAAACTGAGATATCTTTTTTTGTCACGACGACATATACGTTTAAATTGGGAACTCAAAGGCAATCCACCTTTACATACCTTGAATACACTGATACTGATACTGAAGTTCGTACAAAAAGCACTCCCGATATTCTGTTGTTTTTGGAATAGCGACAAGTGTTGTCTTCAGTCTGACAGCTGTAAAAGAGTCTGGAATACGACTAAAACCAGCAATTTATATGGATTCAAAATAAAAGAACACTTGGAATGACTTCTTAGTTATAATAAGTAACAGAAGGCAGACCCCTGTAAAATGTTAAAAAGTAAGTATTAAAAAGAAAAAGAAATATGAAAATTAACCTTCAGTTCAGTCTTCATTCGCTAGCCCATATATTACATTGCATTAAACCAACTGCCACTCTCCGGCGACACTTTCTGCAGGGTCTTTGGTTGTCGCTCCTGGCGATTTTCGCAAGTTTGAATTCGGAGCAGTGAAAGTAAGCAAAGGAAACTTGTGAAGGCTACACAACGTACCAAATGCACACTAGCATGAACTTCTAGAATATTTTAATAACAACAATTAGAAAAGATAGGAAAATAGGGAAAACCCTCGCTAATACAGACAGCCATGCACAAAATTCCAGGACGCATATGTAGAAGCACGTGGGATAGAAGCACGTGAGTGACGCGCCAAATGTTCTGGCAACGCGCCCCTTAAGGGGCACGCGCGCGAATCTTCCCCGTATTTATAGAACGGATCATGGAAATCTATAACTATTATCATGTTTATATTTAATTTAATAATAATAAATAAATAATTATCACTGAGATAATTGATCACTTCCTTTGTTTTACCTTGTACTACAATGGCCGCTCCCTGGATGACCTTGACGGGCAGGGATAAATAACGAGGCCGACTGAGGACCTGGACTCCCGATTTCCAGCGCGCTCCCAACGTCGTTGCGGCTTGTCCCGTCCGGTCAAAGTTTCAGCTGCGTTCTTCTCAAAGACAGTACTCCCCTTTAGCTTACTTTTGTACTAGGTTCTCCCTGAAGATTATTGTTGTACCCAGGACTTTCAAGACACTCCTCTCCGATAACTGACTTTTCTTTTTGGACTGACTATCATATTGGTCGCTCGGTGGCTCGTCTCGAATACTCGTCCCCGTCCTTTGCCGTCAGCTTCTCATTACAATTTGGTGGCAGCGGTATTTCCCATGGCCAACAACCTCTAGAGAATTTATTGGCTCAACTGTCCCAGGTTAGCCTTCAGTCCTCCCGCCGGCCGCCTTCCCGTCTGACGCTCTCTTGCGACTATCCGCGCTGGGAAGCACGCATGCGTGACTACCTCGACGGAGTTGATGAGACGGCGCGGACCCGAACGATTCTGGCCCAGTTGGACGACGATGTCTACGATCTTGCCCTTGCTGCTGGTGCCTCATCGACCCAATCCGTGGACGACCTTTTCAAGACCTTGAGCAGTGTCCTGCGCCAGGCCACTCCTTCCTGGATCCTCGTCTCTGACTTCCGCCAGCGACTTCAAGGACCTTTGGAGAGCGTCCTTCAATACCAACAAGCTCTCCGTCTCCTGGCCAAACAGGCATATCCACACCTGGACCTGAACTCCCTCAACTATATGGTCATGGAGCAATTTGTCAATGGCCTGTCAGACCCTGAGGTCCGGAAAGTTGTCCTTCGGCAACAACCCACCAGTCTGGATGCGGCTATTGAAGTTGCCCGGCGCGAGGAGGCTCTGCAGTCCGCCTGTGGTTCCCCACGAGGCCAATTTGCGGTCGCAGCCATTCGGTCGTCAGCCACCATTGGTACTCAGACTCCTGGCCATTGGTGCTCTTGTGGGTCTTCGTTCCCTCGTCGGGACCACTGGCGCCGTCAGCAACCCCGGCGGCCAAACGGACTCCCTGGCCCTCGTCCACTTATGGCAATCGAGGCTGGACCTAACCCTGGTGACGGTGAGTGCCTCATTCTCTCTGATATTGTAGTTTCAAGCCTTTTCTCTTCCTCTTGTCCCCTAGTTGTAGCTGCTGTAGGCTCTACCGCCTTTTCCTGTCTCATTGACTCTGGCGCTGGTTGCTCATTGATACGTCAGCAGCCCTTCCTAGAGTTCCAAACTCGTGTTAGATATATTCCTAAGCCTCGTTTTTCTTTACACACGGCTAATGGCACTAATCTTAGTTATACTAGTTTCGTGGAGTTCTCCTTGACCCTTTCTGGTTCTAGTTTCTGCCATCAGTTTATTGTCTCCCCTGATATAAGATGGGATTGTATATTAGGCGTCGATTTTCTCCAGAAGTTTGGGTGCTCCCTGGACTTCGGGAACAGACTCCTCCGGACGTCCTCAGTTGACGTCCCATTTAGCCGATCCTCCTGTAGTCCCCATTCAGTCTGCGCGTCTACCGTCACTCCTAGCCTTGCTGACTTAGTACCTCAGCACCTCGACCCCGCTAATGCCGATAGGCTTCGTAACCTTCTTAGCGAATTTAAGGATATTTTTGACTGGGATGGGAAATCTACTGGCCGCACCAATGCCACTCAGCATTGTATAGAAACGGGTGATGCGCGCCCTATTCGGGTTCCGCCCCGTCGCTTGCCTATCTTTTATCAAAAGGAGTTAGACGACCTTATCGAGGACATGCTTAGTCGTCGCATCATCCGTCCTTCTCACTCACCGTGTTCCTCACCCATCGTGCTCGTCAAAAAGAAGGATGAGCCGATGCGACTCTGTATCGACTACAGGAAACTTAATGCCGTTACTAAGAAAGACTCTTTTCCCTTGCCTCGCATAGATGCGACCCTCGACACCCTAGCTGGTAACACTGTGTTTTCTACCTTGGACTTGGCCTCAGGCTACTGTCAGGTAGAGGTGCGGCCCTCGGATCGCGAGAAGACTGCTTTTGCCGTTCCCTCTGGCCTGTATGAGTTTGAAACTATGCCCTTCGGTTTAGCCAATGCGCCCAGCACATTCCAACGTCTCATGAATCAAGTCCTAGCCCAGCTCGTACCTGATTCTTGTCTAGTATGCATGGATGACATTATTGTGTTAGGCAAGGACTTTGACAACCATTTGCAAAACCTTCGGGCTGTATTCAACAGTCTTCGAGAGGCTGGGCTCATTCTTAAACCCTCGAAATGTGTATTTTTACGTCCTCGAGTCAAATTCTTAGGGCACGTCGTCTCGTCCTCTGGAATAGAGACTGACGAAGATAAGGTGAAGCATATCCGCGACTGGCCCGCCCCGGCAAACGTCACGGAACTTCGTAGTTTCCTAGGGCTAGCCTCCTACTACAGACGTTTCATCAAGGACTACGCCCATATAGCCGGTCCCCTCCACAAATTGACGCAGAAAGATGTTAAGTTTAAGTGGAGTGCTGCCTGTGTCAATGCCTTCCAGTCGCTTAAGGACAAGCTCTGCTCTAGCCCCATTTTGGTATTTCCTAATACTGCCAGTGATGCGGGGAAATTCGTGCTCGAAACTGATGCTAGCGAGACCGCGATTGGTGCCGTCCTCTCTCAACAACAACCAGACGGCACCGAGCGTGTTATTCAGTACCTCAGTCGCTCAATCACGAGGGCCGAGCGCCGCTATTGCGTCACACGCAAGGAGATGCTCGCCCTAGCTTACTTTGTTGAGGAGTGCCGCCCTTATCTCCAATTTCGGCCCTTCATCATACGCACGGACCACAGTGCCCTAACATAGCTCCAGAATTTCAAGCACCCCGAGGGACAGGTTGCTCGGTGGCAGGAGAAGCTTGCCGAATACGATTATTCGTGCATCTTTCGTCCTGGTCGTATACATGGCAACGCTGACGCCTTGTCCCGTAAACCATACCGCCCACATGGGGACTGTCCTTCGTGTACGGACATCGCTATCTCCAGTATCGCCCTCCAGAGCGATCAGTGCCTACTTTGGGCTGCCGCGCAGAGGGACGACCCCCACATCTCACCCGTCTATAACCGCAAGGTTGCCGATGCCCGACCTCTCAGTAAAGTTGAGCTTAGTGGCCTCAGTTACGAGACAAAATGCATGCACGGGTTGTGGGACAAGCTATTCATTGAGAATGGCGTCCTTTTCTACCGTGACGGCGACCAATATCCCAGACGAATCGTCCTTCCGCTGTCTATGGTTGATGATGTTATTGACCGAATGCACACCGACTTAGGCCATTCTGGCATCTACAAGACTGAGTGGGCTCTCCGCTGGCGTTACTACTGGCCCAATCAAAAACGTGACATTCAAGATAGGATTCGTGCATGCGAGTTCTGTCTCAGCTCTAAGTCTCCTGGTCGGTCCTCACGGGCGCCCCTTCAGACGATTAAGACTGGCTATCCCAATGAGCGGGTAGGCGTTGATCTTGTTGGGCCCCTCACTCCCTCTGATAATGGTAATCAGTTCATCCTTGTCATGGTTGATTTCTTCACCAAGATGGCTGAGGCTGTCCCGTTACCTGATGCCAAAGCCCCGACAGTCACCTGTGCCATTTTCAACCATTGGGTTTGCCGCTGGGGTGCGCCGGATCAATTGCATTCTGATCGTGGTTCCTCGTTTGAGAATAGCGTCCTCCACGACTTCTGTCGTCTCATGAACATTAAGAAAACTCGGACCACGGCCTATCACCCGCAAGGGAACGGCCAAGTTGAGCGAACCAATCGCACCCTCATAAACCTTTTAAAAGCATTTATCGATCGTCACCCACCGACTACCTGGGATGAAGTTCTCCCAGCTTGTTTACTGGCTTACCGATCCACAGTAAACACCACTACTCACTACATACCATTCTTTCTCACCTGCGGACGGGAGATGCAGCTCCCTGAAGATTTAGTCCTTCCGTCGGCCACTAAGATTGAACATGTCGATACGTATGCATCCCGGGTAAGGAAAACCCTGCGCATTGCGTCTGAAGAGGCTCGCTTGCATCTGCAAGAAGGACAGCGACATAAGAAAGCGTTTTACGACCGCCTAGCCCATGGGATGCCTTATCAAGAGGAAAATGTTGTATGGGTGCGCAATTACGCGGCCCCTGTAGAGGTACCGGCCAAATTTAACCCCACTTGGGTCGGTCCGTATGACGTCACTCGGGTGTTATCAGATACAACATGCCTCATCCGCCCCCACGACCGGCCGCATGCCGCACCCTTTACGATTCATTTCAACCGCTGAAGCCTGGGGCACCAATGGATGGCATCCCCTGTCCGCCATATGAGACCAGTAATCCTCCAGTTGACGAATACCTTGTGGTACCTGCTGACGGGGGTACTGCGACACCTGAGGTATACGATGGCAAACAACCGGTGGCGGGGGAGGTCGAAATACCCTTCGACGGTGGACCCATCGTTGACACGGATAATGCCGCTGAGGACAGCGTCCCTTTCGAAGGGGGGAGCAATGTAGAGACACGTGGGATAGAAGCACGTGAGTGACGCGCCGAATGTTCTGGAAACACGCTCCTTAAGGGGCGCGCGCGCGAATCTTCCCCGTATTTATAGAACGGATCATGAAAATCTATAACTATTAACATGTTTATATTTAATTTAATAATAAAAAATAAATAACAATCACTAAGATAATTGATCACTTCCTTTGTTTTACCTTGTACTACAATGGCCGCTCCCTGGATGACCTTGACGGGCAGGGATAAATAACGAGGCCGACTGAGGACCTGGACTCCCGATTTCCAGCGCGCTCCCAACGTCGTTGCGGCTTGTCCCGTCCGGTCAAAATTTCAGCTGCGTTCTTCTCAAAGACAGTACTCCCCGTTAGCTTATTTTTGTACTAGGTTCTCCCTGAAGATTATTTTTGTACCCAGGACTTTCAAGACACTCATCTCCGATAACTGACTGTTCTTTTTGGACTGACTATCATATTGGTCGCTCGGTGGCTCGTCTCGAATACTCATCCCCGTCCTTTGCCGTCAGATTCTCATTACACCTAAGTAAGACGGAATCACAACCTTTACACCACACGTAACCAAAGCTTTAATATTAACACTTACTTCCACCAAAACCTTACGTGAACGCTAACTCTAATTTCAGTGTAAAGCCCACATTTATTCTAACCAAAATTCTGCAATAATTCCAAACTTAAACCTAACATTTATCTTATTTCTCGCCTAAGCACTAACTAAAAGCTCCCTTGAAACGAGAGCAATTCCCCTGTGATGGGAAAGGTCTTATTTTCATGTCCTGCCAGCAAATTCTCTCTGTAAAACCATATTGAAGTTCTAATAACAAAGGGATTCGCAAAGTTTTTGAGCTCCAAAATGTTGACTTCCAAATTGTCTGTAAACAGCTGACTAATTAGACAATGTGACAGGTGACTAAACCCAAGAGATTCGTTTCCTCTACCCCCCATTGACGTGACTCTCAATGTCTTAGCTGGCGCTTGCTAGTTTTCGACCTAAAGTCGGGATATTGGCAGGTAGAAATTGAATCGGCAGACCTTCACAAAGCTGCATTTACAGTTCCCCAAGGCCTCTTCCAATTCGAAATGATACCATTCAGGCTACGCAATGCACTGGCCAATTTCCAACGTTTGATGCAGGGCGAAGTGGCTCACCTACTACCAACGCACTGCGTAGTATATTCGGACGATGTAATTGTGTTCCGCCGCACAATAGCACACCACAACGAGAACTTGCTAGCAGTGTTTACAGCCGTACGCGACGCGGGATTGCGGTTCAATCCGCAGAAAAGTACCTTTGAAAAGAATAGGGTTACATACTCAGGCCATGAAATATATAGAGAAGCCATCCATGCTTCTCCGGATGAAATAAGTGCAGTAAAATAATGGCCCACTACTTAATCCGTAACCGAAGTGCGCAGTTTCCGTGGACTGGCATCATATTATCGGAAATTTATCCTTCACTTCCCCAAAATCGCGCAACCTCTGCATCGTTTAACATAAAAAGGTCGAAAGTTTGATTGGACTAACGAATGCCAAAGTGACTTTGACGAACTCTAAGTCCTCCTGGTATCCACACCTTTACTCACCTTAGCGCTTTAGCGAACGCGGACGCCGATGCACCAGATTTTATCATTGATACAGATGCCAGCAACTACGCCATGGGAGCAGTATTATCGCAGGCCGATTCAATTGAAAATGAGCAGCCAATATGCTTCGCCAGAAAGATGTTGTCGAAAACAGAACACAACTATTACGTTCATCGTCGCGAGCTTTTGGCATTCATAACTTTTGAAAAACAATTCCATGCATTTTTATTGGTAAACCCTTCCTCACCCGGACGGACTACAAAGCTTTACAATGATTACAAACTACAAAAGACGCGAAAGGCAGTCAGCCAGGTGGCAGGAAACGCTGCAAAAATTAGCGTTTTCATGCCAATATCGACCAAGTACCCTGAGTAATATCTTTGTTATCGGTGGTACATGATATTATATTAACAATTACCTGTACAGGGTGCGACCACTTCATTGTCGAGAACATGCAAGCACCGACAGCGCTAAAATAATTGCACATGAGATAGCAAAAATCTATGTCATTTGTTCCGTCGGAGTAAAGAGAAAGGCAAAATCTCAAAACTGCGCATCAGTTGACAAACACGATTCCCTCCCGCCAACGAAGCCCAAAAAATCACTTGGAAATCTTGGGTGGCATTTCTAAGTCGTATTGTTTTCAAGGAGGGTTAATGTTTACAAAACGCCAAGAAAAATAGGCAATTAAGCATTGTCCTGTTCAATAAGCTACTCCTCACATATTCACATATTCCACACAGGTAGTTTGTTAGGCAGCGGGATCACGTGACTATGAACTAAGAAAAGTGGTTCCATATGTCACTTTATTAAGGGAAGAAGGCTTTCGCCCTTGAGCTCCCAATTCATTACCAAAATCGCATAATAGGTCCACCGTAACAATAGTACATAATACAAATGTACAAATGTAGGCCCTAACATCAGCGATAAGTATGAGCCAGTTGAAAGGTGCTGCTACTGATACTTTGTTCATTACACTTTTCTGCCCCTGAAATTACGAGCATTCAACTGCGAGTGTATATGTTTATTTTCAAGGGTTATAGGCAAGAAATGCCCTTGAGGACCCTATTAATATAACGCAAACAAGGTTATTCTTATAGGTAATGTGCAGTCGAAGGCAGTGGCAGTAGAAAATCGTGTTGTAAAGTCGCCTTTTGTCAAATAAAATCACATCGAGTCTTCTTTTAAATTCCGCAATTGTGTCAGCGGAAACCGTCTCGCTTGGTAGCAAGTTTCAAGGCCGGACCCCGCGTTGACTAAAGAAAAATTAAATGAATTATAAATTTTAGGCCCGTAGGGCCTCTTCATTGTACATTTTCGGAGGTCTAATCAGGTGCGCTCGTTTGTGACCTTGCAAGGATAGCCACGTAGGTGAGTAGTGGTGGCTAATTGGAAGAAATCCTCCAATTTCTGGGAAGAACTGTGGCCCCGGATTATCCGGAATGTCCAGAGCAGGCTGCACTGAACGTTCGTGTATGACAAAGGAAAAAGGTCAAGTTTGATCAATCGCTCCTGATATGGTAAGTCCCTGAAACCATGGACCATCTTTGTTGCCCTGCGTTGCACTTGTTCAAGAAGCTTCATATCTTTCTTCCACCACGGTGTCCAAACTGGCATTCCGTATTCAAGACGTGGTCTCACAAAGGCGCAAAATATTTTTCATAGAGATCAGGTGACAAGACTTTGAACGCTCATCTGATCCAGTGCAGGGTACTAGTTGCCCTCTGGACGGACTTTTTACAGTGCTATGTTGGCACCACGTTCGCGGTTGTCCATACACCCTAATTTTTGTGCGTATCACCCACTTTTAATGCGGTAACATTGATAAAATAACTGTCCATCGGCGACACTTTCCGCCCCGGGGTTATGTTTAGAACGAGACACTTCGATACATTAAAGGGAAGAAGCAACGTGGACGACCAGATAACAAGTTTATCGATGTTCGACTGTAGTCTCTTTGCGTCTTCGGCGCACCTTACTTCAGCCCATATTTTTATGACATCCGCAAACATGACAGCTGCGCAATCAAGCTCTTTAAGGCAGTCGTTTACGTTAATCACGAATAGCAGCGGACCAAAAACTGAGCCTTGTGGTACACCACTCTCGATCTTTGTCCATTCTGAGGTTGAGTTTCCGACAACGACCCCCTGTTCTCTGAGGGACAAGAAACTGCTGATCCCTTCATACATTCTCCCCTGAATTCCCACGTCCCATATCTTCTGTAGAAGAAGCCTATGTGATACACTATCGAAAGCTTTTTTGAAGTCGAAGAATATGACATCAATTGGATAGCCTTTTTTCTGTGGCCTTTGTCCACTTCTCCTGTAAGTAAAGAGCACTCCCGCATTTAACGAAGATTTCCATAAAAATTATGAGAGCGAAAATTACAGCTCATTGTCAGATATCTGCCTCCACACCCAAGCAGTGCCTGACAACGCCTTCTAGTCAATGCATTGATACCAACATGCAGCCCATTGTCAAGGCTAAGCAAATTGATTTATCTGCATTACAGAACTGCAATGACTGCATGATGAAGTTTGGTTTTGTTTTGTCAATACTAGGGAATCTGTTTGATGGTAAGTTATCAGATGTGCCCTCGCAAGATTGTTAAAAGGTAGACTCCCTCCTCCATCTTATAACCACGGAAGCTTTTGATAGACAAAAGCGAAAATTTAAGTTCAGACTTAAAAAAAATGCCTAATATAAAGTCGCCCTGTGGCTATTGCAAAAGATTTTCTATGTTTGGGCGATTTCAACTACGAAATTTGGAAAGCAAAACGCCTTCAATCACGTAGCCAAAACCCGCCCATCCTAGTTAATTTGTTTTCATCGAGCGAGGTGGACTCAATCTTTGCTCAACGTGGTCACATTTCACGATATTTAGAATCGACTAAAAATGTCCTCTGTCGAGGTCTTGCACCAATGGAGCGAAGAAATGCGGCTCTCCAGTCCAAAAGACCAATGACTTCTCAGCCTGCTATTTCTAAATCTGTTCGTATTCCCGATAGAGTAAATGCACTCGCTAATCCTCCACCCCGGATATCTGGTCATACACCCAATAACGTCAGTACACCCATTATCCCTGCCTTCCAGATGTCTATTCATAGTCCCGTAACCTCCAGTACACCAGATATCCCTACTTCTCGAATGTCTAGTCATAGGCCCATAAACATCAGTGCACAAGCTAGCCCATCCCTCTTGATGTCGGGAACGTCAAGCCCCGCCACTCCATCATCTACTACGATTAAAACTAGTCTAAATACATTCTCTGTCCAACGATCGATAAATTACGCTGCCTCTAACTCGGCAACAAGCTCATAAAGAATGTCGCCAACACCGTCGAATGCGTTAAGGCCGAACGCTCCCCCACCACAACCTAGCTCCTCCCTTGACCGTGCGAGTCAAATTATTCCCCCGTATAGTGCGTTATTGAGCACACCGGGCCTGAACCACAACAAATTTAATTTGCACGGCAGAAACCCAAACTGGCATAGTTTTAAATCTAATCGGAGTTGCCGTATAGGACATTCACTGATTAAGACCACTAGTCCTTATGCGAGCGCCCCCAACACTATGTCATCGTTCCCCCTTTCAGTTCCTTTACCCATCCTCTACCACCCACACCTGCAAATATCTTCATGCCTTCTAGCCTACCCATATTCCTCTCAAATGCCCCAGAAGCTTATTTTGGTTTATCCTCTCCTCATTTTTCCCTGCTAGAAATTCAGGCCCCTAGATATGTCAGACCTTATCAGCCATCCATTATTGGCTACCCGTTTGCTAACAGCTCTATACCCGTCAGTACTTATTCCACAAATAATAACGGCCTACATTTTGCCTACCCACCTTCAAATTCGTTTTTATGAATAACGATAGCCATATTCCTGCCACTCAAAACACACTAGATGTCATATTGCTAAATGCCAGGTCTGTTATAAATAAAATGGCTCAACTGCGAGCTATTGCTTTTGAGACGACGCCCGATTTTATATGCATAACATAATCTTGGACCCATCCAATCATTTCTGCCTCCTCCCTTATCATAGACGAATATGATCTCTATCATCACGATCGTCTTGCGCGTGACCAACACAGGGAATCTTGCGCCCTGGGTGAGTTTAACTCTGCAAAATCGGTTGCAAAACTTTTCGTCGTAGGTCCTCCGCAAAACGAGGAATTGAAATACAACCATTGCTGAATGAAATTAAAACATTTCTACTAGATGACTCTGATAAGGCTGAATTGTTCAATGCTTTCTTTGCAAAGCATTTGACGACAGAATAAGATCCGGTCCCGTCTTTTCAACCATACTCAGACAATACTCTCGGAAACATTGATTTCTCCGTAGAATTATTTCATAAGCATATAATTCGTCTAAAATACTCGCAATCTTCAGGAACTGATGGCATCCCCAATTCAGTTATCAAAAGAGTGTCAACCTTTCCCAAATTACTTAGCTATATATTTTCAGTCTACCTCTCAAATGGTTTCTTTCCTGACACTTGGAAGACATCCATTATTCTTCCAGTCTTTAAATCAGGATCTCGTTCGAACATAAATAACTACGGTGGTGTTCATAAAACCCCGGCCCAAGCTAAACTTCAGGAGAAGATAATTTTTACCCAAATTCTCGATTTTTGCCTAAAAAATAAGCCTTTAAGTGCCTCGCAGCATGGTAATCTACTCAGAAGATCATGCGAGACGTATCACTTAGCTCTTGTTAACCACGTCACTTCCCTCCATAACGAGCAGCAATCCGTGGTTGTTATCTACTTTGACCTGAGCAAAGCCTTCGACAAGGTACCGCACAGACGGCTGCTGGTAAAATTGGCAGTCATTGGCATCCGTCTCCCTCTCGTCGACTTCATTGGTTTATACTTGTCTAACCGCAGCCAGAAGGTTTTAGTAGGTACAAGTTACTCCACTGCTCAGTTGATCACGAGTGGCGTTTTTGAAGGCACTGTCTTGGGTCCTTTATTTTTCATTCTATACACAAACGAAATTTCGACTGTTCTGAAAAATTCACACTATCTCCTTTAGTAATAATTTGTATATTTGTATATATTGTATATATTTAGTATATCATAAATAATACAATATGTTTTTATGTCAGTTTACAGGCAATTGTAAAGAGTTGGTAATGCACCTCTTAGGCGCCTTCCAAGACCTCGAAGACCGGAAAAAAACTAAACCAAACTCCTTATGTTGCACCCAGTATCGGTTTTGTTTCAGGTTTTGTGTTTTGTTAATACTGGGCGAGGTAGGTTGTTTGTTTCAAGTGAAAAAAACTGCCTTCAAAGGTATGATACAAACGGAATAAACGAACAGATGCAAGCTGAGTTGACTCATCAGCAGGAGAAATGTTGCATACCATTTGAGGACATTAGTTCGAGACGGCGAGGTTTGGCACGAAAACACAGTGTTCTCAGTTTTCCTTCAATGGCTGTCGGCAACAGTTGCGCGCTATCGGTTGAAGGGTCAGCAGACTGCAGGCTGCTGCTTCAGCAGAATTATCTTCAGCCCTACGGGGTTCAAAGTCCACGAACGCCATCAGAGTGAAAGAAAGATTCCACCAAGTCAGCACCCAAAATTCGTGAAAGTTGTCCTGAATGTAGAAAACTACTTATAGCTCTTTTTAACATAGGGTAGCTTTGCAGGGTTTTAATACTTTTGGGCAGCTTATTTCAGATTGATGTGGCGTTTACTGACAAAATTGCCGGTACTTAACTGTACGTGCCATTGGAAGAAA
Organism: Ligula intestinalis; assembly: GCA_036362985.1. Classification (NCBI taxonomy): domain Eukaryota; kingdom Metazoa; phylum Platyhelminthes; class Cestoda; order Diphyllobothriidea; family Diphyllobothriidae; genus Ligula; species Ligula intestinalis. The sequence goes on from JAYGXS010000582.1 coordinate 13,327, forward strand.
TAAAAATACGTCTCGATGACTGGCGCGTCCGGAGTGCTCAACCTGCCTTATTGTACTGAGAGGATAAAAGGGTTGATCATTTAAAAGCTTTAACTGCAAAAATAGACCCTTCTACAATCTACGAAGCCACAGGGGATCCTGCTTTATAAGTTCATACCTTTGTCAATAGGCTAAGTAACGGTGTTCTGTAGTGAAAACTCTTCTAGTGAAGAAGTGCTTCACCGATTCTATTTTCTTCCGTTCACTAGTGCGCAGAAGACTGAATAGGGGTGAGCAGTATTCAAGACTAGGTCTTACGTACATATTATAAAGGCTGGTTATATCCTTGATAGTCTTAAAATTTCTAAGGATAAATCCGGTGGTTCGGCGTGCTTAAAAGACCATCAGGGCACAGTGCTCTGACAAATTGAGACTATAGGAGCAGGATATGCCGAAATACTTGATAACTCCTGGGACATTTAGTTTGAAGCCGTCAATGCATAATTCCGGTTGATGATCGTCGCCAACAACCATAACGGGATATTTGTGCCATGAAAGGGTGAGGTGCCATGTGCAAAACCACAGGGTGAAGGCCTGAAGATCCTTGTTTATCAGCTCGAGCACGATGTTGCGATCTGCCGGTTTATATCGATAAGTGACTTTTCAATCGTCAGCGTACATGAAGGGTCTTCCATACTGAAAACAATCTGAAACGTCGTTGACAAACAGGCAAAATAGGAGCGGACCCAGCACACTACCCTGTATAACTCCACTCCTCACATGCGTGGGGTTGGAGATAACATTGGAAATTTTTACTCGTTGAGTGCTAGCATCCAATTAGGAGGATATGAAGTTCAGAGGCTTGCTACCTACGCCGAAAGAGGTCAGTTTCAGAAGGAGGAGGTTATGATCGACCCGATCAAAGGCCTTAATTAAATCAAAAAAGACGTTATAAATGGAGAAACCGCTGTCTCTAGATTGCAACACATAATCAAAGAAAGAGAGCTGTCAGGTGTTAAAAGATTTTTCCCGAGAAAGCCATGTTAAGCTGCATTGAGGAAGTTGTTCTCTGTCAGGTGACGCATCATCTTTTCTTTGATCAAGGTCTCCAAAATCTTTGAGGCTGCGGGAAATGTATTTATTGGCCTAAAGTTGTCGAATGACGTCGATTGGCCATGTTTGCGAAAAAGCATTATGTGCGATTCCTTCCAAAACGAGGGAAAGGTTTTGCTCTCAAGAGCAAGATTAAATACGTTACGATGAATAGACGGAAATATATCATTCGCTTCAGCTTTTAGAAGGCTAACTGGGACGCCATCTGCTCCTGGACTATAAGATTGACGATAACGACGAGTGGTTACAGTCACGTCCTAGAGAGTAAAACTTATGGTTTTGAGTATGTGACCCGTCATAGCCCGGATAGCCGGAGGTGCAGTGAACGAGCTTTCACTAAACGTTTTGGATAGGAACGCATTGATGCTATCGGCGGTCAACTAAGCATCAACCATGGGGTTTCCTGAGGTGTCTTGAGGTGTAGGGTGTTACGTTTTCCTCTGCGCTTTTACTGCACGTGAAAAGAGTTTTGCAACATTTAGGGAAGGATTTTCAGCGAAGTGGGCCTCATCGGCTATCTGCTTTTCTTCGGAGAGCTTCTTAGCCTGCTCAAAGATCAGTGTGATCAAGGGCAGAACGGAAGTGTCATTCTGCCGATGCAAACGACGAGAGAGTTTACGCAGCCTACGACGGAAAGACAGAGGAAGGTACACTTCATCCTTGACATGTATTACTTTCTTACGAAGGACAAAGTGGAGGATGAGTGGATCCAGCACTTTGTACGGTGCATCGGTTCAACCATTTACATCCAAAAAGTGGAAAATTCCAGACCAGTCAAGAGTGTTTAGATGTGTCAGTAGGTCCGCCGTCTTTGCTGATCGGAAGTCATGATAAAGAGTATACTTTTGGGAAATTGTTTTATCCGCCTCCAGTTCTAGTTCATTAACAACTGTAAGATGGTCTGATTTCCCAAGTGCGTCTAAGGAAGACACTTAAAATTGGTTTGAATCGCCTTCAAAAAATTAGGTCGAATATGTTTGTACCTCGAATGGGAAAATCGACTAGCTGATCCCACATGCCGATCTCTACTGCCTTAAGTAAGTTCTAAAACTTTGAAGGACCGGACGATGGAAATCATTGCACGTCAGGAAGGTTAAAATCGCCTGCAATCAAGCAATACATAAGATTCCAGTCAGCTGCGGCATGAAATGCCTGCGAGAGACAAAGATCGTAGTCCGCATTGTCATTAGGTGGGCAATAAACACGGAGTGTTTGTTTTTTAGAACAACTCGTAGCCAGCAGCTCTCCTCCACCGCTGTGAATTGTGGACAGTACAACGGGAGAAATGCAAGTGACTGCTTTATATAGATTCAGCTTCCTCCGCCATGGCCATTATTTCGATTGCTCCAAACGCATGCATAGCCTAGAACTGAGTGTTCTGAGTCAGCTACACAGGCCGATGCCCATATCTCAGTTACCATAACAATGTCTGGGCGGTTGACGTAAACCAGAGTCTGGAGCAGAGGCATTTTATTAATTAGTGATCTGGCATTTAAAACGACCAATTTAAGAGGGCATGTCTTAGGTTTCGGTGGCGGATAGCTAGGCCGTCACAGTTACTGGCTTCGACCAGAGAAATTTCCTTTTGACTTGAACTATTTTTCGCCTCTTATTTTGAGATTTGTCTCGCCGTTGGTTCTCCGTTTTTCCAGCTCTATTATTAGCTGTCTCATCTTTCTCCGCTCTTTCAACTCGTAATCCGGCTGAAAAAAAACTTGCAAATGCAGACTCCGTAAGGATGGTTTGCGCTCTAGCAAGAGTTTCGCCTGTGCTTCAGTTTCTAAAATAACTTTAAGAGGTCGTGCCCGAGAAATTGATTCTGGAGCTGTTGGAGCCTTCCTTATTCGAAATGCCTGAAGAATGTGAAAAGACTTGCCTGGTTTTAGCAACGGTTTGGCGTACACTCGCATAAGACCCACGTCATGGTCAATTCGTTTTTGTGCAATTGACAACTCTGACTCTGTGGTCCCCTGTACAACTAGTCTCTGCTTGCTTCTCAATGGAGCATATGTGGCGAGCTCACGTGTTTCGGCCGAGGGAGCACTTGTATCCGGTACACTCGGTTCTGATGTACTGGCTCTTAGGTAAGCTGAGTGCAAACCCGTGAACCGTGTGGCTTTCTTAGGCTTATGCCTCTTTTCTTAGGCTTATGCTGCTATGCAGATGACCTCAAATGCATATACTCATTTTCTTAGGACACGGCAAGTATGTGCGTTGATAAAATAAATGCGGAAGTACTTACACCTTCACGTTGGAGTGCTACTGGCAGATGGAATTCTCTCCATCCAAGCTTCTCCGTCCTAGCCATTCAAAATAATCCACTTTTAGAATCATCCACTATAAAAGACTTAGTTCTAAGATACACAAATGAACTAGCATTGTCGCTTTATGCAGATCGAATATCTGCGAAGGCTGCACAGATATGTGGTTTTAGATCACATAATTTCCTCCTGCTGGAAATTAAGTTAAAACTTTATCGCATGTATGTTTTGGAATTTATATTTTTTAAGCGCCGGTACGGCACTATCTATACAAAGTTAATTTCAAAAAAATAAAAATTCAAAAAATAATTTGACAATGTGTGCAAGCAGACGTAGAAAGTCGTAATAATGTCAGCAGAAATTGTCCTTTTGGGGCAACATTTAGCAATGTTTTGCAGGTAATTTTGAACTAAAAACGAAAACTTATGGCAGCTAAAAAAACTCTTACAGTGAAAATGGGGACAGTGTTCAGCGGGCCTCCATGTTCAAAAAGTGTGCAAGAGAATAAACTGCTGAGGAAGATAGTAGTAGTAACATAGTAGTAGAGTAGAAATAAATGTGAGTGGTCTGATTAAGGTGAGTAGTTAACGAAACTGCAGCAGTTAAGACTGAGTACTTCCGCGTGGCTTCGTTTGATTCAGCGGTGGTGAGTGGAAACATCTATGTTCTCGGGGGACACGAGGCAAAGAGAATAGTTTCAAGCGGATCTCCTTAATTCCCAATGGTCATTTCTCGGAGTCATGGAGAAAGCTGCTCGGAAAAGATGAGGAGAATAGAAGGTTAATAGAATCAGTGTTAAGATAAATGTGCAGTCTCTGTTTTAAAGCAGTCAGTCTAGTTAACGACCTTATTTCGATTGGCAAGTTATTCCAAAGAAAGCTATATCTGGAAGCAAAAATCAAAGAGCGTTTACATGGGGACGATGCAGGAGGGGGTATAACAAGTGCCGAGTTTCTTAGATTGTAGGGATGGCTGACGGGGGTAATGAAAGAAATCCTGGGTAAATTTGTGCCTCTATTAAGCCGAAAAAGGAGACAAAAGCCTGCTTCCAATATCCTGACCCAAAGGAACTTTAGTTTTGTTAATTGACATCTACTTGACTATTAGAAGCTGTCGAATGCAGCAGTTTTCGTGTGAAATGTTTTTGAATTTGTTCACTTTTGAACGGCTACCTTCATTCATGAGACCGAAAAAGGGGCAACAGTATACTAAGATGGGGAGCACGAACATACGATAAAGTCTTAATTTTGTTTCAGGAAGATAGACATTATACGAGATAAAGCCGCAAATCTGTGCGGCTTTGGTTGTAATTCTATCGGCGTAAGGAGAAAGGTCTAATTAATTGGTGTAGCTTAATCCTGGGTTCATGATACTGGAACATTCAGTCATCAAGTAACCTTGAAAAATAACAGGTTTTGGCAGCCTTTCAGGCCCAAGGCACATGTATCGGCACTTAGGTGAGAACTCCATCTGCCATGTTGAGCTCCACGCTGAAAGAGCGTGCAGATCAGAATGAATTTGTTCTAAGCATCTCGTGGCCGTAGAGTAAGAGAAGGAGTAAATACACTTGAGATCATCTGCATAAATATAAGATTGGGAGTGTTAAACACTCAATGAGATATCATTCATGCAAAGCAAAAAGAGCAGAGGACCTAGCACGGTACCTCGAAGGACACCACTCAAAATTGCGGTAGGAGTAGAGTATGAGGATCCCACTAAGACCTTTTGTTGTCGATTTGAAAGATAAGATCTGATTAAGTTAGTCAGAGGACTACGAAATTCTATAGCCTCTAGTTTGGCTAGGAGCCTCATGTGAGGAACTTTATCAAATGCTTTACTAAGGTCAAAATAGATAACCATCACAGATAGATGATAATTACGAAGAGAAGTAAGTAGATTTAGAAAAGACATGTGGCATGTTTCACAAGATCGGTCCGGTAAAAAGCCATGCTGTGAGGAGCTGAGAATGTTATTATTTATGCAGAAATCTGTAATTTTTTGGCAATAAGTTTTTCAAAGAGTTTAGCCAGAGAGGGCGTTTTATGAACACCGCGATAATTGTGAATATCTGATCGGGAACCAGATTTAAATACGGGAATTATAATAGAAGTTTTCCAGTAGTCTGGGAAAAAGCCATTTTCAAGGAACACTGAAAATAACTAACTCAGTAAGGATATGAAATCTCTTAATTGTTTGATGAGTGAGTTTGGAACGTTATCAGTTCCAACCGAATGTGAATTTTTAAGATGACTCATTTCTTTTTCAATACAGGTGGGTGAGAAATTAAGGGTACTGAGATTTGAATCACACAGCAGGGGATTACAGGAGTGGGGCTAGTTTCGATGGTAAAGAACTTGGTGAAAAATGAATTAAGCAATGCTGCTTTCTCCAAATCCTCTGTAACAAAATAATTGTTGCCATTGAGTAAGGGCGGAATGACTTTCTGAAGCTAAGCCGACGACCGAAGACGGAAGACTTGAGCAACTGATCTGGAAGAATTCGCATCACTTAATGCTGTGGTCTTTCTACGCCTATCTCGCGCTAATTCAAATATTTGCGCTATTCTTAAGTGAACTGATAAAGAGCTATTAGACGTATCCTTAAGTTGTTTTTGTAATTTCTTAAGTCTATTTTGGAGAAAACGTGGCACAGTAGAAGAAGCTGAATTTGATTTTAAAATTTTTTTAGTAGGGTAAGAGCCTGAATATTTTCTGTAAGGTTTTGCAATAGCTCCTGGAAGAAGTAGGGATCGTTTGTTGAAAATATGCTATGCCAATCTAGAGTACTTACGAAATCATTCATTAAGTCATGGTTCACGTTACTAAAGTCGAGGTTATTGTATTTTACATCGGGCATTTTAGAAAGAGAGACTGGAAAACAACAGTGAATTAAGGCATGGTCACTTGTGAAAATATCACGATGAAAATTCATAAAAAGAGGGTGCACATCATTTGTAAAAATTAAATCTGATATGTTGTCATTTCTGGTCACTGAACTGACCAGTTGTGACATGTTTGAAAAGTTAATAGTGTCAACCAATTTCTGAAATCTTGGTGGACAGGTATTTGCATGCCAGTTAATGTCTGGCAGATTAAAATCACCTACAATTATTCTGACACCGAATTGAGTCTCTGCAACTTTTTCAAACATTTCACATAGCTGCATTACATTACTTGAGTTACAGGGAGGTTTGTAGACACACCCAATTCTCGCTTTTGTATTGTGTGGCATGATAACTGAAATAAGACAAAATTTCCAGAAAATGACGAAATGCTCAGGTGATACGGAAAATGTACAAAGGATGATTTAATATAAAGAAGGCAACCACCGCCACGCTTTGAAATGCGGTCTTGTCTGTACAAACTATAATCATCTATGGCAAGTTTCGAGTCAGAAATAAGAGTATGTCCAAGATTCAGTGACACAGAGCACATCTGGATCAAGCTCAAATGCCATTGTTTTAAGTTCTGTCATCTTATTAACAACTGATCTCGCATCGAGTGAGACTATACTGAGCGTATCCTTCAGATTCAGGTTACGCTCGTCAGTATTTATAAAAAAAGGAAAACTTGGTGGCGGAAAAGGAAACGGCTTGGGAGAAAAAAGGGCGGAAAGCAAATTGGCCCTGGTCTACATTTTGTCAAGTAATTATTATCAAATGAACGGTGCATATTGTAGAAAGGCATATTAGAGGGGGCTCCATAGAAAGGGCGGCTGAAGTGTGGCATGGGAAAACCAGGAGGGGGCATAAATATAGGATTTTGAGGCATTATATCAAAATTTGACGGAAAATTTGCCTTCGAAAATTGCATGACTGGTTTTGAAAAACGGTTAATTTTATAAGCTGGCTGAACTATTTGGGGATGTTGATGAGCTTTGGGGATAGGAAAAGCGCTAGCTTGAGCGGTTGGGTCTTTGTTAGATACTGAGTTATTATCGGTAATCATATTGCCGAATTTGAAAACTGGAGATAGATTTACCAGGGGCATTCATAGGTTTATCGGAATTTAAAGCTATCACAGACGTGGTTGGCTTAGAAAGAGAACAACTTGACGAGGCTACAATCCCACTCGAATCACGAGTAAGGTCAATGGGAGAAGTATCAGGGGAAATTGACATTGATTCAGAGGGATGTGGGCTTACTTGAGCGGGAGGGCCAGCCTCAGAGACATCTTTTAGTTTTGTTGAACCGGAGCCAGTGTTCTCATTTGCTACTTTCGATAAAACCCGACGCTCCATTGGCGTTTTACCCCTGCATACGTCAAGTTTATTTTACTTTAAATAGTTGGCTTACCGCTCATGCTGAGAGACTATAAGGTCTACTTCTATCGCCGAAAAAAGTTTTACGAGAATCGGCGGTATTTTACTTCGGGATGAGAGTCTTTTAGCCTCTGCAACTTTAAAATTAAAGCGACAAGAATAAAGAAACTGAACAGCAACATCCATAGGTTGTTTATCTTTTGAAGCATTTTTCAAAAGAAAATTGAAATTTCTTTTTTGCCGATCACGGGTCTCAGTAGACACCATATTGACGAAAGGCTCTAGCTTTTCACATTGCAAAGAAGTGAGCATAGATACCTTTCCATCAAATATGGCACCAAGGACCGTAAACAGACAAGCATATTGGTTATAAAGCTTACTAAAGTTGTCTAAAGCATCAAGATCAAGTTTCTTCATGCTTAAGATGGGTTTATAGCTAAGAGAATCTGTATTCCGGGTTAATTTACGTCTCAGTTGTGGTTTGGGTATCATATTGAATAGAAGGTGAGTGATAGGATATGGTCTAAGCAAAGTTATGCACAAAATTTCAACAGATAATTTGAATTGCCGAAGAGGCTACGCAGGATGAAAATTATCTCTAATAGTATGTCGAGTAATACAAACTATTTCTTGCTAGAAATTGATATAGTACCAAATTTTTAGATATTATTCAGTATTTACGCAATAGACTACTTGCTTTTTACGTGAATCTACCGGAACTAGAATGAGGCTATGTCGGTGAAACAGTATAAAAATGTATGCGTTGACCTATCGGTATAAAAGACAACTACTGGTATGTGCAGTTGCGAAAGTGTTACATATACAAATGAATAAAACAATTAAGCTAGTACCTTCAGCAAGTAACGATTAAATCTGATAAAAATATCTATTTCACTTAGCTTTGAAAGATACGTTGCGCGCCTTGACCTTGACCATCTACCCATCCTAGAATGCTGCTGTCCGCTCTTTGGTCTAATGAATGCTTCTGACCGCGGTAAGATTGAAAATGAACAGACGGTATTTGTTCGCAAAATATTCGCGCTCCCTCGATCCACTTCTTCTTATTCGGAGAGATGTCAGTAAGCGAACATGACATTTCTTTGGTTCAGAAGACTCGAAGCGGGCCTCTGTTTCCCCTTTCGCGTTAACTCTACCCCTAACCTTCCAGGAATCAACGCTCTTATTCCCGCAGATAGAACTTATGTCACCCGTTATTCGTCCAGGATAATTGTACACCCCTTTACCTCCACTTCAAACCATTCTCACTTTTTCACCTCCAAATATGCCTTCCTCTGGAATAATATTCCCCTCAAAATTAGGCAGCAGGTTCTTCTGCGCGCACAAAATTGGCTTCCTCAACCGGATAGCAGTTGCTTCTGCTGTTGCCAACAGTCGCTGGCCCAGCGACTTAGGGTAGCTTGGTGGGACCTTGTAGATCACCCTGAAGGCTTCGTTGGGGTCCACCTGATGTCCGGAATCCACCATATGCGCTAGTATAGAGCTGTTAATGGTTCTGTTTGTATTGAAATCACCCTTCTTTAGCCATTGTGGGAGGTGTTCCTTTATTCTTTTGGATAGGCGCCGACTCGTGCGACCAATATAACTTGCTCCACAGGAGCAAGCAAAAGAGTAGATACACATGGAGGTGGTCTGAGTCGGTAACCTGTCCTTACCTTCCCCATGGAAGACTGGGTTAGTTGAGAAAAGTACCCGAACTCTCGCTGCTGGGAAAGTTCGTGACACGGCATCCTCAAGGCGTCTTTTCAGGAGTTCACCTGTCGCGTCTCCTCGAAAGGGCACTTTGAGAAATAGTGTTTTCTTCTCTACAGTGAGTGTTGTGGGTTTCCTTTCTTTAGTAGCCATATTCTTGGTGATGAATTTTTCAGGATATCCGTTCTCACGGAGTAAGTCCTGGATTTTCTTGAGTTCTTCTTCAATAGTGTCTTCAGAGCAAATTTTCCTAGCTCTTTGCGTTAAGCAACGAACTAGATTTCGCTTCTGTTGGAAAGGTACGAAACTGTTAAAGTTCGTATATTGTCCAGACCAGGTTTTCTTTCTATACACGCTCCTTCGGACGCTACCGTCGGGTCTACGACTAAGGAGGACGTCCAAGAAGGGGAGAGAACCTGCTGTTTCCATCTCCAACGTAAACTTTATGGAAGGATGGGCTTGATTGACTGCTCTTAAGAGCGCGTCTCTATCGGTTTCTTTTGTGGCAATCACGAAGATATCATCCACGTAGCGACCGTAGTGCTTTAACTTGTGGATATGATCGCTAAGTTGATGTTTTTCCAGCTTTCCCATGAATATGTCAGCCAAAAGTGGTCCCAGAGGCGAGCCCATGGCAACGCCATCTATTTGTCTGTATATTTGGCCGTCAAAAAGGAACTGCACGTTCAGTGTGCACTTCAGTAGTAGTTCCTTTAGTGCATTCGTCGGTATTCCGATTTCTAGTTGATTTGTCAATAGGAATTCGCAGATGTATTCGACTGTCTCGGT
>JAYGXS010000583.1:0-17165 GCA_036362985.1 Ligula intestinalis
GAACACCTGGGCCACATCCGAAGTGAAGCCGCCCCGTTGGTTCGCACCCGCGTTCATGTCGCCCACGCCATGTTCCGCTCGGTGGTGAGGAGCACCCACACAACGTGGGTGGTGGTCGCAGAGGAGAAGGTTCTTAAATGCCCACCTGCGCACCATATGCCAGGAATATTCTGGAAAGACGTGTAGACCCATGCCACAGCTAAGCAATTTCCAGCGCGAGGTCATCGTCCTATTCCGGAAAGAACATCCAACATGGGGGTTGCAGAAATGTCGGAACATTTTGCCTAAATTTTTTGGTGCCATTACAACTGACCAGTTTAGAGGTGTCGCAGCTGCATTCAAACAAGGTGGATCAATTGTATCAAAGGTGCGTATCAAAGGTGCAGGCACGATTCCCCAACAAGGCGAGCAGTCTTGGAACTTGCCGTAACTCCACCAGATCATCACAGATCTGACCTGAATGTAATGGACTTTTGCATTTGGAGTGTACTCTTACAGGAAGTTCAGAGACGAAGAATAGGAATCACTGATATTGATTCAATAAAACATGTGTTGATGGACACATGGAACAACATCCCTCTTGATGTCATTCGTCGAGCAGCTCAGAGCTGGATGGATCGCTTACGTCGCTGTTCTGCAGTTAATGGACAGCATTTTGAGCGGTATCTGTAACTTGTTATTAGGTAACAGTTTGTTAATTACACAATAAAGTTGTTAGTTATAATTGTAATCAATAATTTTTATTTTTATAACAGTATAAACATTATCATAAATTTAGGGGTTTTTCGTGGGGCACCCTGTAGTTAACGTTTCGGTCATCGCGCCTCCTTTCAGCCTGCTGTGAAGCACGTGGCAGACCTCGCCGAAACCGACGGTCGCCCCATCACAATGGAGCACATTTATTTATTCTGCTCAACGCTAAACTCCTTGGAATTCTTAAGTTTGTGCAATTTGCTTTGCTAGGCAGCACACGAGAGGAGGAGTGCAGGTTCTTTGCATTCGTTCGGTCATCGCTTCGAGTTGACATTTTGAGTTCAGAAGGAACGAACCGGCAATCAGTCATCGAGAGATATTACTGAAAGCGTCAGTGAAGACTCCAATGACTGTTCGATAATTCGGCCATGCGTTGGCTAAAGGTCAGGAAGACCCTAGAGTTCTACTCGAGTTGGTTGCCTGTCAGCCACGCAAGTCAAATGCCCCGCCACCCAAACTGTGGGCCAGCATACTATTGTTTTCTATCGAAAATGCTTTGGGGCACATGCGATGGATATTCATTTATGTGTCCCGACTGCCCTACAGACTTTATAGGTGGGGTTCTGTTTGATCTCAAAATTCCAGTTTGGAGCCCCTGAAGTGTTTCAAATTCCCCGTCTTTTTGGTCCGCATTCAGAGTCAGTGGGTGCAAATAAACCAAAAAGTCCCAGCAGCCATCCTATTTCCTCATGCCATTTACGGTAGCACATATCTCTGACACTGGTAGCCTAGTTATTCAATTTTCCACTGCATTTTCAAGCAAGTCAAAACTTGCAGAATATTTGCTGAAGATGCCTACAGAGTCTCACAAACAGCCGTTCTAGTAGTTTTGCAGTACTGGTATGTCAAGAAACGCGGAACTCCAAGGGTGACAGTTAAACTTACTGCAGTAGTCACCGGCTATTAAGCCCACCTCGGGCCCTGACCAAATTGGGATTAATAAGCGGTGGGCTTAATAGCCGGCGACAACTGTATCCACCACGGCATATTTTTTCGCATGACTGTCTACTCACTTCATAGAAGTAGGCATACTTTGCCAATTTATGGCCTTAGCTCGAGTCTAGTTTCTGTTTAATTTAGTTTTTCGTTCAGTTTATTTTTACTTAGTTCAGTTCTCCTTCATTTTTGCTTCAATTATTTGGCGAAATGCGGTTGCTTTTTGACTTAGAAGTTATCTCTGTATGAACTATATGCCACCTATAGAGTAAATACAGAGTCGATGAATGTGTTCAGTTGGACACTATTGGGCCTTCTTGTTTCCTGTTGATTGTATTTCTCACTTCAATTGTCGCGCGCAAATATGACCCACCCATTTAACCCTCATTACCACCTATCGCGTATTACAGAATGATGGGATTTTCGCATACTGTAGTAGACGCTAAATGTTAATTTTTACCACCCTCAAGTTTACTCTGTCAGTGCATCCTGCATCAGTACATGGAAGTAATCAAAGTTGAACGACTCGCATAAACTGATCAGTTAACTGCATAGTTCCTTATTCATACGTTTTATGGCATTTTCCCACCCCCTTCTCTTCCTTCTCCTCACAGCCGACCGAGAGCGCACTTCGAAGATGCTCAACCACAGCAGCAGTCGCTGACAGATCAGGAGATGGATTACCTTCCGCCAGACTGGCGCAAGGCCAACGCTCAATGGCAAAATCAGGGTTCGAAACTGCAAGTTTTATAAATCACTGTGTATTTTATTTAGGATTTCTGCTTCTTGGCGCAGCTTTGCTGTCTGTGGCGTGCTAGAAAAGTGATGGTATGTCGCGGGTGTTCACACGTACATGCTTCTTTATGGTTCTTATTTTCGGTGTGGTAAAACAAACTACTGCTGCGAAAGTTTTAATACGTAATTTTATTGCACAAAACATGACATATTTGCAAAGTATAATTTTTTAAACTGAATTCGCTCTTCTTTTGCTGAAAGCAATACTAACGAAGCCTTTCAGGTGGTCTACAGGACACCACCTAATTTTTCCAAAGGCCTACGCCAACGGATGCTTGCAACAGCCGAAGCAGTAGCTATAAGGCTAGCAAATCCAGTGCTGTGTTGTCAAAAGACTCTGACACAAGCTCTGTCACTTCCATGGCCTAAACCGACATCAGGTGGCGATAGGATTTCGCCCCTACCAACAAGCGACAATCCCTCAACCAACACGCTGGCATGGCCTACATGCGCAAACTGACATAGTAGCGTTGGCCAATCAGCGCCCGTGTTAGATAGTTATTGATTTTTCTACCTATTCAAACCTTTATTGTTATGTACAGCGTTAATTTCCCTTGCAAATGTTTGGTCTGATGAAGAGTTGCTGAAAACAATCGTTTGCCAAAAAACTGACTTCTAATTCCCTGATTTTCATGAAGGCTAAATGAAATTTTCCATTCGCTTAAAAAAGTATAGTTTAGACCGTTTGGTCCGCAGTGTTTAATGGTGTATGAAATTCCTTCGGTATCAAGTCAATTGAATGAAAAGAATAAGCAACGTCAAATGTTTGTTAAACCGCCCACTCAAATTTCAATCTCCCCATTTCATTATTAAGGCAACCTATTGTACTTCTTTTCTGGCTGAATAAACTATCAGCAAAGTGGTACATGCAGGGGAATCCGCCGTGATCATCAGCTGTTAACCTAGGGCCGAAACAAGAAGAGAACGTTAAAATTGGCGAGAATCATCGCTGCTGTGTGATAATCAGTGTCACAACCCCCTTTTAAGTAATCGTTCTTGATCGATAACATATTACGTAATTCAGCTTGGCATTTCACGTCCCGACGTCAACTACTACTTAACTAACTAGCGAGGGCCCAAATGAATTTGAAAGGACTACTGACTAAGTCTTCTGCCCCCCCTCCCCCGCTTTTGCCGATACCCTGAGTGTTTGCTTGGTGACCTGGTGGACGGCCACCTGTCGATGTTGTCTGAGCTATCTGCCTCCCAGAGACGTCAATTTCCCTGTTAAACTAACGCGCCCAACCGCCCTTGATCCTATCTGATTTATCGCCTCTTGATTCGTCAGCCCTGGCGCCGGTGAAAACGGAGGAACGTGCTCCTGCCAGCGGTCGAGGACGTGGGAGGGGTGGGGGTGGTCCCCCGTGTGACCACCAAGCCCCTTCAACCACATTGGGTGAAGATGAAGAGGCTGGTAAGCTCATATTCCCATCCGTTACGCAAATTGCAAAATATAGGATGCATGTCAGCTATTGATGCAGTTATAGGACATAGTCAGTTTCCATGTTTAGTTGACTCTGGATCAGGCAGCTCTCTATTACGCAAAAGATGTTCTATCAATTCCAAGCTAGAACTAGGTACTGCAGAAGGTCAAAGTTTAGCACCTGAAAACGGCAAATGGCATAACGTTGCGACATAAAAACATGGCAGAACTTGAGTTATTAGGTAATCACGTTTCCTTAAACCATAGGTTTATTAATTTGTCCGATATAGCTTTGGTGCCGATTTCCTAATGCGCGTACAGGCCATGTTATGGTGTACTATTTGCTGGTCTAAGTAAGCATAATTAATAGAATTGGCACTATTAGCAATAATATATTACTTCTAGCAGTACTATCATGGGCCTTGTAGTGCAAACTTACAGTAGCCGCCACAGATCACGCAACATATCGACGCGGCGAAAGATTGATACTCTTTTGCTAATCGGTATTGACTCAGGTTGTGATACTGATGATTGTGTAGTCTTTTATGAAGTTTGTTCCGTCATGATACAATGCGGGCTTTTAAACGAGCTTCGTTCTGACTACCAGCAAAAAGTACCTATTGTAAAAACTGGGTACTTAAGTAGTATGACTTTTTATCATTGATTTTGACGGCCTTTATAAATTCAAACGTATTTTATGGAACACATGCACTCAAAAATTATTTCTTGCACTTATTTGATAGCAAGTTACGCCTTCTTTAAAATAGGTTCTCAAAGAAAGGGATGCTTTCAGTTTTAAAAAAGTTGCTCAATAGCCGAATAATTTTCTAACCTAGTGAATGCTACACTCGAATTCAAGGTTTTAAAATTGCGCACTGTGTACATCCTGTTTCAGGAAAAGTACGTTTTCGCCTACAGATGGAGGAAGAAGTCACATAGTTGTCATTAAATATTGAAATAGATGTAGAAAATATTTTATGCAGTGTAGACAGCATTAATAAATTGGCGGATACGATGTATTATGAATAAACACCTCACAATTGTAAAAAGTTCATAGTTAGCAACTTTTTTAAAATCAAAAGCTTCCTTTTCTTTGAGTATAAAATTTCAAGAAAGCGTAATTTGCTACCAAATGAATACAAGAAATATTTTTTTCCTGCATGTTTTCCATAAAATATATTTGAATTTATAAAGGCCGTCAAAATCAGTGATAAAAAGGCATACTACTTAAGTAGCCAGTTTTTACAATGGGTAATTTTTGCTGGTAGTCAGAACGAAGCTCGTTTAAAAGCCCGCATCCTATCATGACGGAACAAACTTCAGAATAGACTACGCGATCATCAGTATCACAGCCTGAATCAATACCGATTAGCGAAAGTGTATCAATCTTTCGCTTGTGTCGAAATGTTGCGTGATCAGTGGCGTCTACTGTAGTGGCAACTGACGTGGTTTTTGGTGGATGGAGGTAAGACGGTGGAAATCAATGTAAGGCCCAAATTGCTCCAGGCCTCAATCATGTATTTGCAATAGTAGTCTAAGTAGTGCACCTCATATACCCCTAGTTCCAGCATTTTTTCCTACGGAAGCGGTGGCCTTAGGGTTTTATGGGTGGGGAATTGAGATAGGCAGTAGTATATACTTTAATAACCGCTAAATGCTTTTTAGTGTATTGTATTTAGAAATTTTGATTTATATCTGTAGATATTCCTAATCTGTATTATCGTTTAACGTATTACGGAAAAATCCGATTATCAAAATGGAGGTTTCTTGAAATTCCTGAAAAAATAGAAATATTGGTTAGAAGGTCGTCTACTTAAACTCACCTGAGGTCCCAATTACCGTAGTGGAGTTATCTAAGTGTAGTCTGCGACGCAAAGTACCGCGCACACCCTTAATTGGCATGAAACACAGCTCACTCCCGGCGGCCGCGGAAAAATATTCAACTAAATTTTTCCACGTAACACTTATGCAAATTTCCTTTACTGCCTATCTTATTTTCCCATCGCCAAAGCCGGTTCCATAGGACAAAGTGCTGGAACTGGGGGAAAATGAGGTGCATTACTTAAACTACCTTTGCCGTAATAGTAGTAGTAGTAGTAGCAGCAGCAGCAACAGTCTCACTCTTCTTGCGTCTGCCTTGACACCGGCTGAAGGTGAGTGAGGGTAGATGGAACGGTAGTACCAGCGCAAAAGTCAACTGCACTTAAAAGTAAATCGCGCGGTCCTCGTACCAGCACTAGAGAAAGTGGCCAACACTGGATCCCCTGGACACACAAATTCACTTGCATTGGCTGGATCCCCTGTCGGCCATCTGGACTCTGTCTTGGCACCGGCTAAGGCGGTGAAGGCGTAGAGTGCGGTAGACAGTTGCAACGTCTACATTCACTTAAACCTAATCCCTTTCTCCAGCCACCTTCCCTGCACCAATCTAAACCAATGGTCGAGCGGTCATCTGCCTCTCAGAGATGCCAATTCCACTGTTAAAGCAACACTTAACAGTCCTTGATCCTATTTGATTTATCGTCTCTTCATTTGCCAGCTCCGATGCCGGTTAAAACGGAGGAACGTGCTCCTGCCACCGCTCGAGGACGTGGAAGAGGTGGCGGCCCGCCGCGCGATCGTCGAGCCCCCTCAAGCAGGGCGTCTGCGCGCGGCGGCGGCGGCCGACGACGGCCCATCAGTGAACGGACAGACAAAGGTGAGTCCTCGCAGCCCGTTTGATAAGCACCACCACCGCCACCACCACCACCACCACCACCACCACCAACACCACCACCACCATCGTAGCCATCGCACGTATTCAGTTTTCCGGTCCCGTTTCTGGCATAGAAACGCAAGAACTCGGGCTGGCATTTCATGCCACGTTGAAGATGGTGGAGGGTGTGCAAACAACTGGGAACTTGACTGGCGTTAGGCAGAAGGCCCTCGGTGGGTTTTTGTGCAAGCGGGCGTTTTTGGACCACCTACTGTGTTAGTGTTCGACAGCCTGCTGAATGAACCGCGATCTGCCGACTTGAGGACGCCGAAATTAAAATAGATGATGTTACTCATTAAATGCCAACCAAATTTCTGAAACGGGTTGAATTCAATGTTTCCAAACTATAAGTTTGTTAGATAGGGCAAATCTGGAACGTACATGTTCCATTACCAGATTGGCGAGCACCACACATGCATCATATTCCCAATCTCAGAGGACAACGCAACGACCCTATGGTTTCATGGTAGTGTTGTACTCAATGACCAAATGTCCCGAATTTGAATCTCGGGTGATCCACACGTTGGATTGAGCATGACTGGCTGATGAAGGCTAATAAGTCAGAAGTGGTCATTCCGGTCCTTTTTATCTTTGTCAGTTCCACTCCATTGCCTATTACCCTAAATATACTGAACGATATTTTGATTGACCCAATTGTGAAAAATTCGTGGCCTCAGTGGGGGCTGAACGCACACAGCAGGGAAGGCTTTTGCGCAGCCAACACTCTACTACTCACACTTGGATCGATTTGCTTGTCCAGGTTGGTCGCACGTGTGGAACCCACTAATACGGACGCAGTAAGCTGACTGCCTACCCGTTAATCCGTAGAAACTGACGATAAAGTGTTGGGTTTTTGTTGTCCTTGTAGTAGTGAATCAATTCCTCCGAAAGGGACTAGCGACAGTTCATTCAATCGAGCTATTAATTTTTTTAGGTAATATTTTTGTTGAAAGTCTCAATTGCCAAAGAATAATCACCTTTACTCATTTATTCGCAAGGACTGAAGACTGATTTATCTTTCCTACTTAACGTACATCGAGGTTTAGTAAAATCTTTACTGAAAAACTGCGTATATAAATCTATTTTACAAGCTCGTCTGTCTTTCAATACTTGTCGGACACTTCTCTTTTCTCGAAAGCACGAATTTTGTGTACCTGTTGTAACTACACCTCTGGGCTGGTAATTCAGAAAAATAACGCCTCCCCTTCGTCATCTCCCTATCCTCGTCATCATCACACACCTGTCCCTCCTCACTTCTCCCTTCTTATCATCCTGCTCTTCAATTCTTCCTCTTCCCGAACCCCTCCCCCCCACCACTCATTCCCACTTAATCCTCCCCTTTTCTCTTCTGTTAAAATTTGTTCATGGGGCAAACGGAACGGTTGGCAGGTGAGAAGTAGCGGCGGTGTTACGTTATCTGCTCGCTTTTTCAGTTGGCTGTAGTTTTAGGACAACCCTACAGCCGTCGCAGACCCTGCTAACTCTGACTTTGCTGTGTCTCCGAATAGGTTTTACGCCAGCTCTAAACCCCCACGAGTTTCCCCCACTGACTCTTTCTCTCTCTCTCTCGCTCTCTCTCTCACTCTCTCTCTCTCTGTCTCTCTCTCTCTCTTTACTTTTGCAACAGTCCCCCCCGGCGCGAAACATATGCAGTTCTCGCTAACGTGCAAATTGTTGACCTCTTGTGCAATGTGATGCTGCTGCCGCAGCTGCAGCTGTGTATATGTGTGTGCATGCACGCACTACTAGCTTACAGACAGATGCTGCGTGTGCGTTTAGGCTGCCGATGGTTGTTCGAAATTTCTGTTCCCTTCTCGACAGGGCAACTGCACGCTAAAAATAAGGTTTTCACCACCTTCCTTTTTTCTTTTTTCATAAGCTCGCACCCTTCTGATTTGAGGGTCAGTTTGCTGCTACGAGCCCTGACTGTGAAATCTGGGTCAAGGACTGAACTTAAGAATTCTGTGGTTTCGGTCAGGTCAGGTCAGGTTTTATTAAGGAAATGTAGGTAAATACCCTTGAACTCCCTCTTGGTACAGAGCAGCTACGATGCAGAACGTGTGGCGTTGCCAGTAATGGAACTGTGTAAGAAGGGCAGACAGTAAAAAATTGCTTAGGCATTGTTCATAATTCTGGAGAAAACTGTCGCCCGTGGGGGGGGGGGGGTATATGCAAATCGAATGGCCTGCTGCTGAAAGTGTTTGAAGCATGTCAGGAGGAGCCCATCGCGGTTTTTCCAATATCCTAAGAGTCACACGAGAAGAAGATCGCGAAGGTCACGAGAACATCACCAAGTGTCGGAGATGCGTCCATCATACACCCTTGCTGGTTCAAAAGGGCTATTTGTCTACTATGCAAGTAAAATACCGTGCGCTGATTGGCTGCTTTTATGCTGGTAAGTAAGCCACGGAAATCAGGAAAAATGTTGTTTCGCATTATTGCGGAAAGTTTTAAGCAGAATTAGGAAGGTTTACCTATTATTTGATGCAAATAAATGCGATAAGGAAGCATGAGAACATTACAGAGCAATGTATGCAACCCGTAAACAAATTACAAAGCAAAAAAGTAAACCTTAAGGCTAAATCCTAACAATAACCCTTACCCAAAACTAACCCTAAAACTAACCCTAACCCTTAATGCCTTCTTAACGAAATCAACCATAAATAAATGATGAGATCATCGACATTATACAATCGGTTTTTTGGTTGCGTTTGATGCACACCAATATTTGAGTTTTACTTAGTCGGATAAGTTTCAATGTAGAAAAGGAAACTGTGCAGAATATTAATCTTCAGAATTTATAAATGCAAGAAATAAAAAAACAATCATTCTCAAACGATTTAATACGCAAAAACGTCTCACACAAGGTATCCTATCAGCGCACAGCCACCTTGAGCAATTTTTAACCGGGTCTGCCGACCAGACGACAAAACGCGAGGGGCCCACCACAATCCTCAAGGACTGAACGTCAGAATTCTGTGGTTCCGGCTCATGCTGTGGACATTTGTGGCATTGCCTCTTTGCATATAAACATCCCGAGCCGTTTCTGTTCTAGCTAGGCTCATCAGCTGAGGATCAGACCGTGTGTGGCACGCGTAGACCGACTTTGCTCGCCTCCCTGCGTCCGCGCCCACTTCTGGTTGTCATTCTTATTTGCAACACTGTGATGAGCGAAAATTCAAACGTCAGGCTAATAACCTTCAACTTCCAGCGATTGTGTCTTCTTCTTCTTCTTCGGAGCAAAGCGCGGAAGGGGGGGGGGGTGGCGAAGGAGGGAGAATGTGCGAAGGAAGGCGCTCGAAAGTCTACCTCATCGCGCTTTCATCGATGCTGCTGCATCCACGCCATGGGGCTCGCGATGATCCAACTAGGGGGCAGCACGTGCTTGGCACGCATACACGTGAACTGAGCCACCACAGCCTCGTCCATCCCTAATTGTTTCATATATGGGAATAGAGTGTAGGATAGGTACCCCACAGTAGTGATCTTTTTCGTTTGCGACGGACACACTACTCTATCTTGGGCAGTCCTGGTCACACACACACACTCACATAATTTCCTGATGGAAAAACCCACTATTTTATCATGAAAATACAATAAAAGTATTACTCGTTAACAAGCGTTCACTGCCCGCTAACAGAACTCACTCATCTCATTCTGCGTTGGAGTTCAACCTGGAGCTTCGCTAGCTCGCATCTTAGGCCGATGAACGCTGCCCTGACAATGACAGGAGAGACTGGAATGGCCATTTTTGGCTCATTAGTCAGTCATACACAATCCCAAGTGTTGAACCACCCGAGGCTCGAATTCCCGACTTGTTGATCAGAAGTCCAACGCTGTGACGATTGCGCCACGGTCTCGTCTTGCATGTTTAGATCGAGAATACTAAAATTCGCTGATAAACACCTTCTGATCTCTAACCCCAACTCACTCGCCCCACTTTCCCTTGTTTTTGCCGGAAATGTTCATCTAATATGGCCAGTGTTATAATGCAGAGCATGTGAAAAGTGTTTTTTAATCTTGAATTGCCCCTATGATCAGCTGTTAGAGTGGTAAGCCTGTATGTGAGTGTCCGAAACGTCAGGCCTTGTTACAAATCTTCAATCCCCCCCTACCCTGCAGGAACCCCAGTATGCTAAAACGTACCCCACCTCTCCCCCACTTCTACCCAGGCGAAGCCCAGAGTGCGAAACCAGGCCGAGACGACGAGAAAGTTGTGCCGCCGAGCGAAGCAGGCGATGACCATGCTGGTGCCTCTGTTCAGTCAACTAATCGGCAACGGCGTCCGCGCAGAGGCGGCTACGGCGCACCTCGTGGCCGCCGGCGCGGTGCACGGCCCACTGGCAGGCCCGCCAGATCCACCAACGCTAAGCCCTCCACCGAAAATCCTACGTCGCCTTCGCAACCGAGTAGGTCCTGCGTCGCAACAGTTTTGTTCATCTCCTGCAGCAACAGTTTCCTCTATGCGAACCTTAGCACCGCCTCCCCCCCCCATCAGGTCTGAATTGTTGTTTTTTGGTATTCTTTCTATCTTTTCTAGAGACCGCGGTGTCCGGTGGAGACGAGGACAGTGAAGCCGGCGATATTGAACAACTGCGGTTGCAGATTGACATGAATGTAAGCCTGGGAAATATTTCGATGTCCCGTCCGTTTTAACCGCTGAAAGGGGAGTTGAGTGCGTTTACATGGGGCTGATTTGCATGCAGCGTACAGTAGACGCCGTTGATCATGCAATATTTCGACATATGTGAAAGGCTAATACCCTTTCGCTAATCGGAATTGAGTCCAGGTGTGATACTCATTTTCGTGTAGTGTATTCTGAAGTCATTTTAGTAGGGCGAGGAAGCCGGCTTTTTAGCGAGATTCGTTCCGACTCCTAGAAAACTTATCTATTATAAAAACTGACTACTTAAGTAGCTTGCCTTTTTATCATTGATTTCGACTGCCTTTATAAACTCAAATATATTTTATAAAAAAATGGACGAAAAAATGATTTTTGTACTCGTTTGATAGCAAATTACGCGTTCTTTAAATTTTATACTCAAAGAAAGGGTAGCTTTCGGTTTGAAATTAGTTTATAAATATAAGCTTTTTTATGATTTTTAGATCTTCATCCACAATTCATCGTATCCGTCAATTTATTAGTGCTGCCTATACTGCATAAAATATATTCCAAATCTATTGAAGTATTTGATGACTTCTAGGTGATGTCTTCCTCAAACTGTAGGCGAAACTGTACATTTCCTTAAATGGGATGCACACAGTGCGCAGTTTTTAAACCTTGAATTCGAGTGTAGCATTCACTCGTTTAGAAAATTGTTCGGCAACTGGCAACTAATTTAAAACCGAAAGCTACCCCTTCTTTGGGTATAACATTTAAAGAAGGCGTAATTTGCTATCAAACAAGTCCAAAAAATAATTTATTCGTGCGTGTTTTTCATAAAATATATTTGAATTTATAAGGGCAGTCAAAATAAATTATAAAAAGGCATACTACTTAAGTATTCAGTTTTTAAAATAGATACGTTTTGCTAGGAGTCGCAACAAAGCTTGTTAAAAAGCCGGCTTTCTATCCTGACTGAAATGACTTCAGAATACACTACACTATAATCAGTATCACAACTATATATTGCATGATCAACGGCGTTTACTGTACTCGCTGGTGGATTCACACACACACAGGTTTGCAGTCTAGAGTAGTTTGTTTTGCCTGTACTGAGCGTTCTCTTAGAGTAACCATTGTCCGAACAGCTTGTGGTTAGCAACCTGACCCCTCGCCGTCTATTTTATCTTATTTTTGTAAGAAAGTTTTAATTTAAGAAAAGAGGCTTGTCGGATGATCGATGAATATTTTGAAGCGGGTAGCGCTTGCCTGTCGTCAGGCTTGATGAAAAGTGAGGGCTGAGGTTGTCGCACTGAAGGGTTTGGGGGGCGAAGGTTACAACGAAGGAGTTAGGGTGACGTGAATCCGCCTGCGATAGGCGCTGCGAGTGAGAAAAGGCGTGAACGTGTGGAATTGTTGGCCAGATGTCCAAGGGTATGCAGAATCAGTGAAGTTCTACTTGGCCGAGCACGGATAGATTGTTGTTGTTTCACGGTGGACGCAAGTTAGTCGACCATTCACGACAACCGGCATAATGTGAATCAAGATTAACATACCCATTGATGCTGTTTGTGTAGAAATTCCATGCTTCGATAAATTATCGTGCCTGTTTTGATAGCCGTAGCGACCACTTCAGCCCAATAGTGTCCGATTGGACACAATCGCCGACTTTATATCAAGTCTTTATAACTTCTATATCATCTCCAAAGAGTTGATATAGAATCTACGATTGTGCCCACTGGGGCATTATTGGGTCATTTTAATTATCGCGCGTGAAAATTCGATTGGTTGGTTATTTAAATATTTCTTCCTATTATTTTCTACTTTTATACGCTACGCTTTTTAAATTATTTTTCCCCTCTCCTGGTATTCTCCACCCGTTTAACCCCTCTTACCACTTGTCCTATACTGCAGAAGGATGAGGTTTTCGCATGCGATAGTGGACCTTCAATTGAAATTTTACCTTCTTTACTTGTGAACCCGTCGAACATCGTTTAAAAAAAGCTTCTGTTAATGGGTTTTTTTATCTACTGCGCCGTCTGTGTGCTCCAAGGTCTGTATACATCCCACCCATTCCTCTCCCACTAGCTTGGACAGTTAATAGGACTGCATGTTGTATTGCTATCAAGCATGCGATGGTCGCATCGTCATGACGTTGAGTGCAGACTGAGGACGGTAGGTCTGCTCAGGCGTTTGCCTGCGCGATGTAGGATTTGTTGTCTCTAGCAGAGCACCTGCTGCCATTTGCTTATAAGTGACTTGCGGCCGTATATCATGCCACACAGCCCCACCCAGTAGGCATACCCGAGAGCTCGCCTCCTTTGCTTCCGCTCTATCTCAGTCCCATCGGAGGCGTCGTCGGTGTTTTTTCCTGGCATGCCTACTCCTGCGGACTTGCATCAGCAGTTCTCTCGTCATGTGACCTAAGCTGCTTCTGGGCCAACCAATCACAGGCGCCTACAAGCTGTTATCGGTCAATCCACTGATCAAGGGGCCAGTGACTTGCTCTCACTTGACGTTTATTCGTACAGGTCTTAGGAAACAGGCGCGCGCCTGCGCTGGTCCAGAGACTGCCGCACTTTGTGACCCTTACGACCACTGGGCCGATGCATAGTTGGGGGCCCAGATCAGCACGCGAAAGCACCATTGTTCTGCAATACAGGACAGGGTGTTATAAAGAGAATAACAGTCTGGGCAATACAATACAAAGAAAATAAAAATGTTGAGTTTATAAAAGGAGGATAAAAAGCAATCATTATTTAAATAATCTAATGTTTGTCAACAGAAAAGTACGCTATAACTAAAATGTGCAATTATGCAAAATTGGGAAATAGCTCAACCAAAAAGATAAATAATTAAAAAACGTGAACTAAGGGTAAGTTAAACTCACTTTACTACAAATAATCCACGAATAAATTAAAGATAGTAAACATAATAATTAACTGAAAACTGAACTTAAATATAAATAAGTTAAATAAACCAAATAAACTAAACTAACGTAAAGTTATTGCGCATGTAAATTGAAGGTGTGCGCGGGGCTTCGCGCGGCTGACTTTACTAATCTAACTCCAGAACGGAAAGTTGAAGTAGACGACCTCCTAGCCATCAAATATTTTCAGGAATATCAAGAAACTCAATAGTAAAAAATGTCCAAATTTGTCACACTCAATAAACTATACGTCAGTAAGAAATGCAAGGAAATTTCTGTGTATATTAATAGCGCGCTACTTTGTTGTGAAGACATTAGGTTATTTAACCAATTTCCGGAACCCCAACTAGGTTTCTACTAGTTCCTGTACATAACGCACTACTTCCATTGATTTCTTCCCCCTCTTCTGATGTTTTACTGCTCCCGATCTAAACACAGCTTAGCCCCTAAAGAGCCTGGAACTCGGACCCTCAAATTGACTGTTGATGCACCATGCTTATTGGTTAATTTCCGGCATTTTTGACTGGCGACGACGCGACCGCCTCTGGGGCCTCGTAGTTCAGGTGATTCGAACGTTGGATGTTGCCGTGGTTTCTCACCCCACAAGTTCCGCCGAATTTCGACTCAGCTGGGTGCGATGAGTTTGATGTTCGCTGCTTGGCCAAAACCCCCATTGATCCGTCTGCTTAAGCACTGACGCAAATCGCTTGTGTAGAGCCAGAAGGCCGAAGAGCTATTTAACACTAATTGGCGAATCTGCTCTTCTGGACACCAAAGGAGAAATTGTTAGTAGTCATCACTAGCTGGCTGTTACAGCAGATACTGAGTAAAAGCCTAATTTTCGGTTTCTTAATGTTGTCAAATTTCCATTCCTAACTTATCCTGTGTGTCCGTTTCATTAATGCTGTTTGGGAAGTATACAGCATGGTCCATATCCGTTACAGTTTTGATGTGCTTTATATGACGATTTTTTACTGCCGCAGCGAGAGGTATACTTTTAGTTACATTGAAAATATACCTCATGTAGTTTAGAAACCCTGAACGCCGAAACACCTTCAGATCGTGTTAAAAAACTGATCCGGAATTGAGAGACGTTTTTAAAAACGACTCTGGATGCCCTATTTTCAGGTATCATTTTTCTTGGGGGAATTAAACCGCTCCCATATAACTACAGGACTATTTTATGCATGCCTTGCATAAAATATATTTGGAATTATACGTTCATCGAAAAATAAGTGCGAATGATGTGTACTACTGAAGTAGTCACCCTCTATCGAGTAGGGTTTTTGCTGACGGCTGGAAAGAAGCTTCTTCGACTGTTGGCATCCTAAGGTGACTAGAGTATCTTGGGCTTGTGCTGCAGGATAATCGTTCTTAAAAACCCATGCTGATGTGGTTTCGAACCCCCATAATTTAGTCAGTTGAAATCCCCTTAAGTGACCCCTTCCAACCTAAAATACATTTTGAAATTTCGCTCAAGCTTTCGTAAGCTAGGCCACCTACTTTATTCAACTTTTCTGAGACCTCGGCTGAAACTTTGTCTTAGTAAATTCCCCCTCGCGCGCTCTCTAAAAGGATGCACTTGCTATGCCAGTTGTGGTAGAACTCAGCCATTTTTTACATCCCGTTAATTCAATTTTAGTCAACAAAAAAAATTGTTGACTGAATGGAAACTTTGGAGGAGGTGACGCCCTGTTACTTCCATCAAGACGTCCACTGAAATCTTGAAAGTGTTTTCCAGTGCAAAAAGAATTCCCTAGGAGGGTTTCAATTTTGCTTAATTTGGAGCATAATGTTAGGTTTTTTTTACCTCCCCATAACTTTATTGAATTTACAGTCAATTTCTGTTTGCGAAATGTTTTTGGTTCCGTCCGGAATTTGACAATTTGAGTTAAATTATATCAGTTTACATCAGTCAGTAGTGTGTAAACAATGACTGAATTACCGCATGGGTACATATTAAAGGCCTTGAGTTAAAACGCGTGATTACTGTATAACAAACCAATGAACGGTGGTCCACGACTATAACTACCTACTTCTCCCCTCCCCATATTCCAGGAAAGTCAAGCTCGGAGTTTGGGCTAGTGTCGTGATTCGGAGGTTTAGCGTTAAGGGGTGAGACTAGTATTACCTTTGCGACCCGTCGGAGATTTAACGCGAGGTAATTTCTGCTAGGGCGGATATTTACATCCTTGTCCAACCCACTGCGTATTTACAGAAAAGATTTTAAGTTTGGTTTATGTATGGTGTAATGCTGACTAACGATTGAGAATCTGCTCAAGCCACGTTCTTGATCTCACTCTCAAATTATACGGACTTAGTTTATCGTCTCCCAGAGAAGACGAATAAGAAGTGGGGACGAGTTCGTGGAGACTGTAAACGTGATAACATATCTGGACCCCGAATATTGAGTTATCGTACTTAGTTATTATATATAGAAGGCGGGAAGACGCTCTCTGGGACCAGTAGTGTATTTGCCCGACGTTTCGGACTCTCACTTGAGGCCATTGTCAAGAAATGAAAACGTAGAACTTGCTGCGTGATTAAGTCAGCTCTGTCGTGGGTGTTCTTGAGTTCCCATTGTTCGCTCCGCTGCGAGGGACCTTTAGCACTGACATTGCTCGCGCAACGCGAGGTAGGCCTCAGTCAGATCGATATGCCTATTGATAGACTTTGCGTGCGATTGCCATGTCTCCTGCAAGAGGCATGAGATTCGGTCGTCCGACTGCCCCAGTATTCGCACGTGCCCTGGCATGGATGCGTGAGCGGCTTCCAAAGAAAGCTTGTCCTTCCGTCCGAGTTCGTGCTGGTGCATTCTCGTGAGAACCCGTTTGCCGGATTCGCCAACATAATTGGCTTGACCACAAGGCAGTCGATGCGGTAGATGACACCGGACTTTTGGTTAACGGGTACTGGGTTATTATATATATATATATATTCACTCAGGAATGTGCGAACACCGATCGAATAG
>JAYGXS010000584.1:0-23384 GCA_036362985.1 Ligula intestinalis
AATGCTATCGGCCTCGTGCAGTCAGACCTAGAGGTCGCTGCTCACATAAACGCGTGGGGGGAGGACGTGAAGTCATATGATTGCCTGACCGGAATCTTGGTCATTGAATGGGTCGGCTGTAAGTGACGCGTCGTCGGCCCGAAACACGTGCAGGCGGTGCACACGTCGCATGCAGGAACGTGATAAACAAAAACGCACAAGGACATGCAACAGCATTCGCCTTCAGTGCAGACTGTGTGCGCCCAATGAGCTAGCATGCATTGATCATGATGGTGTCCGTTTTGAGGCCAGCCTGCTGCCTTCAAAAGCCCCCCCCCCCCTCCGGCCTACTCTACGTCCAACACATAGGCGAAACATACATGAGACACAGCTAACAATCAATAGCACCCGAGTACACTTTCTGAAGCTTCGGTTTGGTTTGCGTGGGAGCACAAACGCGATGCTTAGTTAGGCAGAAGAGACAATGAACGTAACAGTAGACCACAGACGTCTCCGTAACCAACAACTTAGTCAGGGTTCGGGAACCTTTTGTGACTCAGAGAGCCAAGAAAGCAAGTACGGCATGGCGAGTGCTGCAAGCAACTATCCGCAATTTGAAAAAGAACGGTAATCACTCGCAAACCAACATCGAGTAGGGTTGCCATTTCAGTTATTTTAAGTCACTCTAGGATGCCGACTCTGTGATAAACTTCTTCCTGACCGCTGCGAAAACATCGATTCTGTGAAAAATGGCTGCCTAAATAGCATGCATTTTATCATTGATTTTGACTGCCTTGAACAATTAAAGTATATTTTATCCAAGGCATGCACGAAAAAATCTCCCTTGTACTTGTTTGATAGCAACTATGCGTTCTTTAAATTTTATTCTTAAAGGAAGGGTTTCCTTTGGTTTTAAAAAGTCTCCAAATTGCCTAATGATTTTGAAACCCACCGACTGCTAGAACTGAATTCGAGTTTTACAAACGAAATGCTGTTTTCATCTTGTTTAGCGAAAAATACGTTGTTGCCTATGTTTTGAGGAAAGGGTTGCATAGCTCTCATAGAATTTCGCAATAGACCTGGATCATGCTGTGCATATCAGGGACAGCATTAATAAATTGGCGGATACGATGTATTATGAATGAACACCACACAATCGTAAAAAACTCAAAATAAGAAATTTTTTTTGGCAAACGCACATCCATTTTAAACGGAAGGAGATACACATCAACAGTCATTGAACAAAGGTAGCCTCGGTGACATAACTTTCTTGTTTCTGGAAAAGCCTGACCCCTTTTGCGTGAACCAGGTGTGTGTATGTGTTGCACGCGAAGACAGCATGTTTTGTCCTGTCAGTCGGGTTCGGCTGGGTGAGAGTGCGTCTTCAAGTCACCGTCCCTCTACACATCACTCCGTTTGGGACACATATTCGGTAGGGCCAAACAGACTTTCATTCTGGTATACGCTTATTCTGATCCGGGACTTGCATTTGCACTCACAGGAATGAGCTATGTGGGCGGGGTTATTATCTTGTCAGCGATAGTTACCGCTTTTACTAGGGAGGGGGGGGGCAGTCTTCACGAGATAAGCGATCAGCACCTTTCGTAGAGGCTTACTTCGCCATGTACTAAAACGGCATTCCAGCAAATATACGCTTCTTTCGCGTGTATCATGCTTAAATGCTGCCGTTTCGTAGCATGCACTCGAGTGCGAATCGGAGTTCATCTGTAAGCTCAACGAAGCGCATATATTATGTGGACTTCGTAGTTATTGGTAAAAAATATTGCCTATTAGTCTTCTGGGGGTCAGGTCAGGTCAGGTTTTATTGAGGGAAATATAGGTAAATACCTTTGAACTCCCTATTGGTACAGTTTTTTCAATGCATTTGATCTGCAGAACATTTCAGATCAGTGGCGTTGCCAAAAATTTGAGGGCCGCCAGTGAAAAACTCCTTAGGCATTGTTCAGAAGTCTAGGGGTTTGAATGCCATTTGAGAGATTTAAGGAGAAAAACTGTCGCCTGGGGGAGGGGAGGTTCAGAGTATATTCGAAGCGGATGGCCTGTGCTATGAGTGTTTGAAGCATGTCAGGGAGAGTCCATCGCGGTTTTCGCCATAATACCAAGGGTCCCACGAAGAGAAGGTTGCGGAGGTCACGCGAACCTCATCGAGTGTCGGCGATGCGCCCATCGTGCACCCTTGTTGGTTTAACGAGTCTGCCTGCAAATTGACAGAAGAAATATAATCGGTAGTTTTCTAAACAAACATATTACTGAAAATTAGCGAGATGTATGGTTTTTATAATGTGATTATTCCACAATTTGCATTCGGCAACTGGCAGTTTATTTTCGGGGGCTCAGTGGCTATTTGTTCTAACTTAATAGTGTCGTAAACATGCCTACAGATGCGTGTTGAACAAAATTCGGAAATGCGTTTACGATTAGGGAGGATGGCTTACTTGAGGACTGTAATTTTGCAGCCAGGATGCAGGCTTTTTAATAGACGTCTTTTCGGACACATACGAAAACCACACCCAGTATAAACTGACTACTCATATATTTTACACTTTTTAAATTGATTTTAAATGCATTTGTTCGAAATTTGGTCCTCCAGTAGCACAATCAACAGGGCTATAGAAGTGAACCTTGCCTGCCAGGCGCTCTGCACGAGGCTCGCATCAACTCGGCCAGGACCAGTAGGACAAACGAACACGCAGAACCGAGAGCCTACGCTCACGGAAAATAGGGGCGGAGGTCGGAGATCATGCGGCCAGTATCAAACAGTCTCATCCTCGAGCTCCGCGAAGCGAAGAAGAACTCAAGCGAACAGCACCGAGTGATCAGTCCGCCGGTTGACGTGGGAAGGCCAGCAAACATACTGACTTGCCTACAACTACGCCGACCGCAGAGGAGACGAAGGTCACGCAAGCCCGCCGGCAGCCAACCTCCGGGAGACCAAATGCATTCGACGACGAACCGGCAGATCAAAATTTGCGCCTCCAGCATGGAAATAATACGAGGCAGACGGCAAGGCTGATTTACTCTAGACCACTAGACTACAACTACAACATTCTGAAGATGGATGCGAGAAGTTTTACGAAAATTCAGTTCAAATATACTTTGGTCCACAATCCCGCCCCCTCTTCTTCTTCTTCTTCTTCTTCTTCTTCTTCTTTGGGAGACGATAAGCGCAATAAGTTAAAATATATTATTTTACAAAAGGTAAGCCAGAATATTATTCCTTGTAACCACTGGGTAGCAAGACACGTCTTCTTCGAAATTTATACGGGACAGAAAGGTATATTTGGATTTTTACAATAGTTTTTTTGATTCCCGAACATGTTTGACCCCCCTTTGTTGCTGCTTTGCGTTTACGGTTTGCAGTATATTAACTGAATGTTTTCGGGTGAGGAAAATCGTACATTTTTGATACTATTAAGAACATACTATGTATTGTTCATAAAAAGTGGCAACGGATATATCGCAAATGTGTTAGAGCTACAAAGGTTAAACCCTAACGGCTGCGATCTTCCAGGCCCGGTTCCTTAGGAAATGAGAGAAGTCTTGGAAAGCCAGAGGAGTAGGAACAATATATTGTTTACAGAATGAGTTGGAGAATATTTCATAGGAAAGTCGACTCGGTCTGACATTCCTTCGACCGTGAGAGCCGTGTGAGGGAGCAGCGGCGTGGCGTCGGGCACGCGTTGGGGCAGAAAGCCAAGGGAGTTCTGGCGTCAGTGATCAGGGGGCGGCAGCTGAATCCTCTCTCTCGCGGCCTGGATTGTGATTGGTTGGACCGCACGAAGGTAGACACTTGCGTGGGTGTTGAGTGTCTCATGCGCCAGTTTGCATCTGGTCGGAGGCAGGCCGAAAAGTACATTCACGCAAGGGCCTGCTCTGAGTGGCCTTGTCTGTGACCTCAATAGTTAGGTGGGCGTCGGGCAGAAAGGACAACTACAGAGGGAGAGGGAAGGAGATAGCACGACAGTAGTGTAGTATGTTTCTTCAACAGGAGATGCATGCCACCAATGGACTAGGAAGAATTGTCCATTATGGTATCCCCTTTGGGCCAGCCTTCGACATTTAACCATCTTTCACCTTGATTAAATACGTGCAAGAAGCAGTGAGCCGTCTCAGTACTTGAAATGTTTGATTACGTGTATCCGTTCCCTCTCTCTCGCTCCCTCTGCGTTATGACGCGACTACGTAGTGGGTCAAATCCGAGTGAAACGCTCAGCATCGCACCTCTCACACCTGCGCACCAGTGTCTGCCAATCCCAGTCTGATCTGGCCAATCACCTTCAAGGCTGACTCAGGGAGGACCTCACTGTGAGGACTGTCAAACTTCGAACATCGCCCTCGCGGGTGGTCATGCAGGCTTCCGAGTGTCCATTTTCTCCAACCTATGGTCCCTCACCTCTGTACAGGATATGCTATTCTTCCCATCTGGCGTCCAGTCAATTCGTATTATTTCATCGTCCCAATAACTCTTAGAGGATACTTGTAACCAATAAATTCTGAGAACTGGGAGAGGATATTATACCCTTCTTTAAACAATTGTCTGAAGTGTAATAACTCTGAGGTACTCTTAACCCATTGCGACGCAGTAAAAGCCATATATCGATAAGTTCCTAACAAGGGACCGATTCGATCCTGCATCAACTCCACGGTGACTTATAGGTGGATTCGTTTTGTAGTGTCTTATCACGGTTTGAGCATTAAAATGCTCAGGCCAAAACGCCAGCTGTAAGCAAAAGGCTAAAGTCACCTGTGGCAGGGATCTATTGCGCACAGGACCCTGAGTCGCTGTTTCAGACAGCAATATACCTACAGGTGTTAAGGCTAAGACGGTTAATCCTAACAGCTGCAATATTCCAGGTCCGGTTCCCTCGGAGAGAGGAAAAGACGGTGGGAAGGCCACAATGTTAGAAGCATTGTATTGTGTAAACAAGAGTAAGGAGAAGGTGGCCAATAGGTCTAGTGGGGCGTTCGACCGAAAGGCCCGTGTGAGAGGGCGCCGGCGTGGCAACCGCCCCGCGCGAGGGCCAAATCCGAAGCGTCGTCTGCCGGCACTAATTCGGGGTTGCCGCCGAATGCTACCTCTCAGCTATCTGATGGTGATTGGTTGAACTTCGCGAGCAGGGCGCAGTGTTGGTTCAGACGAGAAAGGTGCATTCGTAAGTTGCTGAGGCCACTGAGCGGGAGACGGACCGGGTGCCGGCCGTTAGCACCTGACCGCAAGCAGCAGTAGTCTCGCAGGCAATGGGCGCCATGCGTCAGATCTTGGGCTCCAAGTGGTTGCTAGGGCCACTACAGACACTAGCGAAGACAAGACTGGTCTTGAGTTCGTCCAGTCAGGCTTAAGAGTGCCTGTGAATATGTGGGTTCAGTTCAGTTTTATTAGGGAAATATATAGGTAAATACCTTTGAACTTCCTC
The DNA here is from genome assembly GCA_036362985.1 of Ligula intestinalis. Taxonomy (NCBI): domain Eukaryota; kingdom Metazoa; phylum Platyhelminthes; class Cestoda; order Diphyllobothriidea; family Diphyllobothriidae; genus Ligula; species Ligula intestinalis. The sequence goes on from JAYGXS010000584.1 coordinate 5,415, forward strand.
TTTGTACATAGCTAGCACGCAGAACATGTGGCGTTGCCAGGAATGGAACTGCGGTAGGGGGGCAGATAGTAAAAGAACTCCTTAGGCATCATTCATAAGTTTAGTTTTGAATGCCATTTGTGGGATTTTAAGGAGAAAAACTGTCACCTGTGGAGGGGGGATAAAGGGAACATGTAAATCGGATGTCCTGCTGCTGAAAGTGTTTGGATCATGTCAGGAGGAGGCCATCGCGGTGGTTCAATATCCTAATGGTCACACGGGGAGATGACTGCGGTGGTCACGGTGTCGGAGATACGCCCATCGTTGCCCATGCAAATCAGAGGATGAAACTTGCAATCAGTTATTCTAAAAAAACATATCACTGATAAGTAGAAAGCAGTATGTTTTTTAACAAAAAAGTTAGACTGCAATATAATTAGCTCGTTTCATTACAGATAATGTCTTTTTCTATGCTGACCCAACTGCATCTTAAACGTGTCCACAGATGGAGACATGACAATGTATGCGGGTAGAGAATTCCATGCCTGGATTACCCTCTTAGAGAAGAAGAATTTTTGTGTGTTCAATCTGCCCCAGTCACATGTAGCTTTAGAAGGTGTCCGCGCAATCTAGTAGTAGTGGCCAGCTCAAAGAAATCGTTGGATGCTAGGCAACAATTTTGATCCCACAGCATGCGAAATGCCTGTATCAGGTCATCACGCATCTGTTTGCAATCCAGAGGAAATAAGTCAAGATTGGTCAGTTGTGTCTCGTAAGGAAGGTACGCTTGACCTCGCACTAACTTAGTTGCCCGTCGTTGTACCCTTTCAAGGGTTTTTTGTCTTTGACTGTCCAAGGTTTACATGCCTGAATCGCAAATTCCAGTTGGGGTCGCACAAACGCGCCGAAGACCTTGCCAAAGATTACCGTTGTGACAGCTGCTTTTGTCAAGCGAGTTCAAGAGGTGTATGATTGGTGTGTTGCATTGCCCGATGGGGTGACACCTATACTGGCCCTGGCTGCATCGACTGACAGGTGGTGTGTTCAAGTGACTCTACAGTAGCCGCGAATGTTTTTACACGCGTGTGTGCACGCGCGTTGACGTCGGTCAAGGGTATTCAGGTGGGCGAACCAGAAACAGCTGTCTGTGAAGTTGAGGATATTGGGGCAGTGGGCATTAAGATAAGAAGTCGGAGCTGTAAGTTTCCAAGCCGTGAGTCTGCTCAGAGCGCTACAATTATCGCGTCCAGTTTCGTACAGGAAGAAGAGGGCTAAGGCCAGTAGGAGTTGTTTATCGTGTACAGGAACTCAGTGGTGATCTGAAGCTCTGACGCGCGGCAGACCCCGGGCCCTGCGCGGGCATCTGTCTGTGAGCGTGTTGTGGGCGTGAATGCGTAAAGGTCATATGAGAGTGAGTCACTGGCCGCTTGCTCAACTGCTTGACCAATAGCAGTCTATGGCCCCTGTGATTGGCTGCCCAGAAGCAGATAGAGGAGCGTGGTCACGCGAAACTTCGTGGGCTTGACGCCGGTGCTACATCCGCTAGGATTTTAAATGGTAATAAACTTGCATTACCATATGTTGCCCTTTCTCCCCCTTTCACCCAATCCGGGCCCGGACCAAGTGAAAAAGAACGAAGATGGGAGATGGCACAGTTGAATGTCATGACCGCAGACGCCTCTGAGCGTTTCATCACACCTGGCTCTGCTCGCACGGAGTAGGAGTGTCAAAGAGGCCTCAGTAAGAAGAAGCCACTGCCACCTGACTCTTAGTCCGCCAGTCAAAAACTTCACACAAGCACATACTGGGTTGATCGCGCGGTACACTGACACCTTGTAAACTAGAAGGATATGCTTACGTATTTCAATTCTAGATGCGAGGACATAAACTTGAAGTCTACTTTGAGAAGACCCACGCGTGTGTGTGTGACTAATATGCAACTGACTGCGCACTTCTCTTTTACCCAATGGCTCCAAAATCAACATGTGTAACTTGAAGAGTTGTTCAATAGCGGCTCGCGCTCTATGAAGGTCTAGTTAGAGTATGCTTTGGGGAATTCAAGTCCGACTCGCAAGCCCGGTCAGATCAGTCGGTTGCGGAGCTTTATCCTGATAAGGCTACGTCGATGCCTCCTGCTCTAACCAACCTGCCAAGAAAAAATAACTCATTTTCAAAACATCAGAATGTCGTTCTGTGGTCAAACTAAGCGTGTTCTGCTGGTTGAGTGCCAATGTGGAAGCCAAAATGTTGATACGCATCCTCACATTTATCGTGCCGGTAGTTGCCAAAATACCTGCACAAAACAAAGGAGGGATCGCTGCCGTAAGAAGGCTGTGTGTTTTGCTGAGCCAAATACCAGAATAGTGGCGTGTTGCTATGGTGACGTTAATCAGTTTGTTCTGGACTGCCAAGGAAGGCCACTATCGCATGGGGTTAAATAAGGTAAACCCTAGGAACTGTGATGTTCAGGCCTAGCTGCTAAGTAGACGCCATGGGAGGCCAGAGTGGAAGGAAAAGCTTATTCTGTACAGAAGGAATGGGAACTAGGCAGGAGAAATTGGACGGTCAGACGAACAAGCAACCCCCAGCCACAGCGCGAACTTGGGGAACTACATAACTCGTCGGCTTTACGCTTTTAAACTGCCACTAATGACCATCAACCTTGTTGGTTCTCCAAGGCCCGCTGCCCCACAGTTACATGAGTCTGTTTCCACCCGATGATCTTAAATCACTTGACAGACAGACAGACGCTCGCAAGCGCGTGCCTATCTAGTCACGCTTTCTCAAGGGCCACTTAACGAGCCAGTTAAAATAATCCGGCGACTAACGGGCGTTCCGCCGAAGCAGGGCACTCCTCCCACAGTTGACCTTGGCTTATCCAGTCGCGTATACACGTGCGCACACACCCGCGCCTACAAGCGCATCTAAGGACAATTCCAGCGTGCCCCTTCAACAGACGCAACTTGTGCCTCAATATGCGACAATCCAGAACATCTATCCCGTGGCCCCATCCTTCTGCAATACAGGACGGGGAGTAAATAACAGTATAAAAAATATGCCCAATACAAATGAAAATATAAATAAATAAATTTTGCAAAAGCAGTAAAAATAGAAAGAATTATTTAAATAACGTAGTGTTTGTCAACCAAAAAGCGCGCCATAATTAAAATGTGCAATTATGCGTTATAGGTTGTGTACCAGTACGTCGTTTCTGGATGACGGTGGATTGTGCAGTTTGCGGAATTTGTTCTCTAGTGCCGTTCCGTGAATTGCTCGCTTGTCGGGGGCTCGTTCAAGCACTGCTGAAAGTGTTTTCTGTCTTCGCCCACGAACTCAAAGCATCTGGTCTTCTCTTGCTCAATTATCTGGCAATATTTGCGTTCTCTCGCGTGGAAATCTTGAAGCATTAAACGGATTATCCTTTTGCCGTGTTAAAAACATTGCAAAGCTCGGCGACTCCGTGTTCAGCGGGTATTTCTATCTAATACTCTTCGGCAACACATTGTTGTCAAGATACCTGTGCAGGAACCGGATCTGTGAATAGCTTGAGGCCTCATGAAGGGTTAATATTTTCCATGGTCGGGCCGATCGTAGAGCATCGCCCCAACTAAACTGCCAATACAAGGGAGCGTGCGAGTCCCAGGAAAAAATTGAAAAGAAGACGACTCGATCGCCGGGACAACACTTTTATCCGGCCGACGTTTCGACATCCGTCGCGGATGCATCATCGGAGACAAAAACAATAGCAGAAAAGGGTAAGACATGCACAGACATTTGCAGTATTTATAGGATGCAGTCATTACGGCAAACACACAAAGACAATGAACGCTAATTGCCTTCTTGCGTGTTGATAGTTTGTTGAACAGCACGCGGGCACTGACCTGCTGAACTCTTATCACGCGTGAAGGACTCCGGCGTGATGATTGCTCGGCCATCTGGCCCTCCGATGTTGGCGTAGGTTGACGCGGTGGCCTGTCCGTTCCCCAAGTGGCGACTTGATTTGGTCAAATTGAGTTTCAGCACCGAATAGGGATTGGGGGCCCGTGGACCATGACTCAAGTTAGTCTCGGCTCTCCCGATTGACACCTCTTACGATAATATCGGCTTCATCAGATCTGAATGTGTGGCCGAGTCTCATCGAATGCGCCGCAACTTGAGAATTGACATCATTTCGCCGCACTGCTACCGCGTGTTCGGCAATTCACGTATTGAGAAGTCTGCTAGTTTCTCCAACACAGTTGCCTTGTCCGCAACAGCACCAGACCCCAGATATTTCTTGCCGGGGCAGTGGGTCTTTCGCTTTCATTATCTGACGCCTTATGGTTGCCTCCGGCCTGTGTGCGACTCCAACTCCAAGTGGTGCGAGAAGGTGGCCAACGGCCTCCGAGATGTTTTTTAGGTACGGGATCGCTCGCCAAATGTTGGTCTCAGTGCGATTTTGTTGGCCATCTCGTTTGCACAAGCACCGGTTGACGAAGATGCGCGGAGAGCCATTTTCCCGGAACACTCTTCGACGGTATTGGAGTTCAGCGGCCTTGTCTTCCGACTTGCTGCAGTGCATCTCAGCATGCCGATACATTGTATTTACTCAACTGCATTTGTGGCTTATTGGATGATTGCTGTTGAAATTTGGCACTTGCCGCGTATTTTTTCCCTTCCTGACCACTTCGATCTTTAGGTCACCACCATTTTTGTGGCGAACTAGGAGATAAAGGCAGGTCCACCGGTCGTTTGCTTCCTCCATCTTAAATTGTTCGTCCAAAACGACGCATTTGAGACGTCCTTGGAACGCGAGCATGTGATCCCGTTCGATGATGAAGAGGGTATCATCCAAGTACCGAGCCCAGAATTTCAGTCTGTGGTGTTGGGAGATCGACGACCCTAGCCGTTGCAAGACCGCTTTGGGTATAAGTCCTGACGTCGGTGAAACCTTCACCTGCCCGTAGGTTGTTCCGTCAAACGTGAAGTACCTCCTGAAGCAGAGCTTCCGATTCTCCCTTTCCATCGTATGTACTTTGTAGGAGGACTTTAATGGTGTTGACCGCCAGATCCCGGGAGATGGAAGTGTATAGGAAGGTGACACCAAAAGATACCAAGATCTCATTTCACAGGATGCCTTCCTTATTAAGTTCCTCTAAGATTAAGGGTAAGAAATAAAGCGTAGTGTCCGAGTCAGCGATCAGGAACTTGAGCTGCCAAGATAGCCACTTTGTCATTCCGTACGCTGAAATATACTTGAGTGATACGATGGACTGGAGAGGAGCGCCCGCTTTTATGCACCTTGGGAATGTCATAGAACAGGACCAGAGCCATTTCTTGGACACTCGTCACACGCCAGTTGGTCGGAGTTACTACATCCAAATTCTCCAGCACCAAGAGCATAATATTACGTTTTTGTATCAGCGCTTTTACGGGGTTGGCTTTGCATGAGTCATAAAACTGGTGATCCTCCAGTAATTTGTTGGCCCTATGGCAGTGGGTTAACAAAATGGAGAAGACCATTGCCGCCGCGATCGTCAGGCTGGGTTCCGTAGGGGGCAGAGAAGAAGTGAGACGCCAGGTGGGAGAAACCGCGTACTCTATACAGAGGTAGTAGACACGAGTCAGACAAGTGGGCAACATTGATTTTTAGGGTTCCTCTAGATATCTACTCCCCCGGTCCAACTGCTTAACGTATTTTGTGGTCAAGCATTTAATTATTGGCTGGTTAGCATAAATTAATATGTGATTGTGGCGGAAGTGATCAAAAAATATAAAATTAAATAAAATTATGTTTAGAAGAAGTTAAGACGTTCTCTGGGACCAAGAGTGTATTTGTCCGACGTTTCGAACTCTCCCGCGGGCTCATTGTCAAGGCATGAAAAACGTACAGCTCACAGTGTAATTTAGTCGGTTCTGCCGGGATTGACCTCTGCCCTCGATCTGCTCGCGCAACGCGAGGTAGGCCTCAGGAAGCTCGACATGCCTGTTAATTGAGCCTGCGCGTGAATGCCAGGCTTCCTGCAGCAGGCGTGAAGTTCGGTCGTCTGACCGACCCAGTATTCGCACGTTTTCGAAGTCGAAGCTGGGCGGCCACCAGAGAATTCTTGTCGTACCGTTGCACGGCGAGGTCATGCTGGTGCATTCTCGTGAGGACCCGTTTGCCGGTTTCACCAACATAATTGGCTTCACTACAAAGGCAGTCAATACGGTAAATGACACCGGACTTTTGATTAACGGTTACTGGGTCCTTGGGCCACATAAGTTTCCTGCGGATTGTCGCTTTGGGTCTGTGAACAACGCCAATCCCAAATTTGCCCACCAGTCGAGCGAATTCTTCAGAAATACCAGCAATATATGGTATTGCTCGCCAGCGTGTCGGTTCTAGCTGTCCTTTTGGTTTTCTTCATTTGACTCCTCGCCTGCATTTTTTCGACGAAGGCGCCAGGATAGCCATTCATTGTGAAGAGTTTCTTGAGATACTGGGCCTCGGCCTTCTTGTCGGCTGGTTCGCTGCAGTGAGTTTCTTCACGACGATAAAGCGTTCGCGCGCAGCTAAGTTAGTTCGAGACGGGATGGTTGCTGAGGTAACTCAGAATACGTTAGGTATTTGTCGCCTTTCTGTAAACTGTTGTTTTGAGTTCCCCACCGTCTTTTCTGCACACCAGCAAATCGAGGAACGGCAACTGGCAATATTTTTCTTCCTCCATAGTGAACTGGATGTCGGGGAAGATCGAGTTCAGATTCTCTGTCAAATCTTCAATCTTGTCTCGATGAATGATGAAAAACGTGTCATCAACGTACCGAACCCACAATCTTGGTCGATAATGTTCGTAAGCCAGTGCCTCCAGTCGTTGACTTGACTTGACTTAATTACACTGTGAGCTGTACGTTTTTTCATTCCTTGACAGTGAGCTCGCGGGAGAGTTCGAACGTCGGACAAATACACTCCTGGTCCCAGAGAACGTCTTAACTTCTTCTATTCAGTTACCTGGGCTTCGCATATTCTCGACCATTCAGAAGATTATGTTTGTTTGCATATGCTTGTACATACTAAGGATAGGGTTGGCTATTTGGACAGAAAGAGGTCGTTTACAAAATTCCTTGTAGCGACTGTAATGCAGTTTATTGTGAAAAAAGCAGGAAAGGCAGCCCCAACAGGTTTGCAAGTACATCAACTTGCAGTAAAGAGACGAGATCACTTGTTCCAAGTCGCCACGCATGCACCTGAAACGGGACCAAACCCACATTGTAGGCCCCAGCCCATATAGGAAAGGCCGCGCTGTTTAGAGACCATTAGCACTGACGACTCGTGCATTAATAGGCACGTTGAATAAGATGCAATTTATACCAACCTCAAGGAAGCCTGGAAAAGGTGTCAACCAACAAGCCCTGCTATTGACCAACGATGACGAAACATTATCGATTTTTTGGTATGTTTAAAATACTCACTTTTTTTACACATTTTCCACACATCCGAGGACGACTTGGTGCGCCAGAGTCGAAAATTTACAATAATGTTTGCTAACACTTCCCAACGAACTTCTTCCAACGAATTATATTTATTGGGATACGCACTTTCCAATTCATAATTCGACAAGTATGCTCAACCATACTACTCCTAATACCCCCGTACCCACATTTAAAGTCCCGCCAACCCGCCATCTTTGGTAAGTGCTTGCACATGACTCTGTTGATGAGAATTCCTATATAATCCATGCAAAAAACCATAGCGTTTGATCGAGCATGTTATGTGTGTTTTTGTAAGACCCATGCATACCTGTTGGCAATGCTGTCTTGTCCACAGTGTGCCAATCATATAGCAGCGCACAAGCGCGAATCCCCCTCACTGCATGCCATGAACGTCCGCTCAGTCGGGCAATCATACGGTTCGTGTGCATAACAAGTACCAGGCCGGGTCTAGTCAAGTCAAGTTTAGAAGAAGAAGTTGCGATCACTGGAACAAGAACTTTATTTTCCTGGCGGTTCGTATTCCCTCGGGAATCCTTAATCATAGGTGATGATAATACAGTCATGGTCATGCGCATATAGGGTGGAGACATGCACAGGCTGCATGATAATTATAGGTCATAGTGGTCATCCACGTGTGTGTGTGATAATTGCTCACTTCTGTAGCCACCGTTAGGGTCTTAATTGGTGCGGTACTGGCTTGACACTTCGCGATCGACTCACTAATTGCCACAGTTTCTTCGTCGGCGTCGGATTTGGGCTCGATAATTGCAGGGCAATTATGTTCGCTGTCGACGGAGTTGATGCTATGCCCAGTCCTTCCCACGTGACTGATTCTGTCGTTCAGGAAATGCCTCAGTACACCGTATGGGAACGCCAATTCGTTGCGTTTGTTGATGGTTTGGGGACCTGAGAACTTTGGTTTTTAGGCCACCACTGTCTTTGCGGCAAAAGAAGACATCCAGGAAGGCCAGCTGGTTGTTTTCTTCTTCCTCCATCGTAAATTGAATGTCCGGGAAGACGGCGTTTAGACGTTCCTTGAATGTCAGCACCTGATCCCGATCAGCGTTTGCCGCAAAGACGGTGGTGGCCTAAAAACTAAAGTTTTCAGGAAATCAACAAACACTATGCAAGTCCTGAACTACAACAGCAACCACCCAATTGGTTCGACCATTGATTTCGAGGAAGTCTACCACATGCTCCAAACGGGTTAGTGCAGGGAAGGGGACTCACGTCAGGGGTCAGTTTTAAGTTATTGTAGTCGTCACAGCTGTCTACCGCACTAACTACCATCACGCACTGCAGCGAAGATTCCCTGCTAAGACTGAAACTGAGGAGTTCGGACGTTGACCACCTTCTGCAGTACAGGCCAGAACACCGCATGATTCAGTCCTAAGTGACAGTAGACTATTGCGCTGGTACTACCGCGCTACCTATCCTCACTCCCCTACAGACGATGTCAAGATAGACTCAAGAAGATCGGGCTTGATCCTGCGGCTAGTAAAAAAATAACTTCTACTATTTCTACTACTATTTACTAGCAAAACAGTTGAATGATACTAAAATGGGTACTATTACTAACACCAAGATTGGTCAGCGGTGACGCTGATTCAGTCACTACATGGCTAGTGTTCCCTCGATATCAAATAAGAGTATGAACGTGAATTTATGATATTCCGAGTAAATACATGTTTGAGGCATGGAGCACATCAGGGCTTGCATTGGTTTGCACCCTCTCACCTCTAACCACCTGACAGTTATCTGTACTCAGTGGTTTGTCCTATTCGTCCAACCATAATCTAAACCGGAACAGTTCAGTGTATCAAACTAGTTACTGTATCTATCCACGAGATATCCAAAGCATAAACGCCAGATAGTGGTTATAGGTAGCATCGGTTACAGCAAAGTGCTGGGCTTTCGTTTCATCCTGTCACAGGTTGCACTATTCGCTGATATTCTGTTCTCGCCCGTCCTGCTGCCGGTCGGTCTGCATCGAAATGAAAGAGAACTGCAGACTTCTTTTACTAGGCTCTGAGATTTTTCATGTACCCACTCGATTTAGGTAGGTGCGGTTGCTTTTTTTCGAGATTATTTTTCGAGAATTATTCTGCAACTGTCTAACTTCATTATTGAAAATGCAAATCAATGGCAGAAGAATAATTAATTGCAGTACTTTATCCAGTATTTTCCCGTGCGACGTGTGTTATAGAGCTGCGAGAATTCGTTTGATGTTGGTGATAAAGCATTTACATGGAAGGCCACAGGAATCACCACATTGACGCTGTTCAAATATGTGTGTTTCTTTTTCCTACAAGTTTTGCCGTTTAATTTCGCACTTAGGTTGCTTTGAATGCCGTTTTGGCGTTCATTTCCCGGCTCTTGCCATGTTCCTTGGTTACCAAGGCGATTTAACTGACTGTAGTGTATAGGCTCATCACTTGAAGACTTGAGGGGTTACTTTACTTGACCTCAATAATAAGGTTTTTGTCATCACAGTTCATATTCCCCTTCAACCATAGCCTTCAAAAGAGCCACTTCCATTGTGACCGTAGACCAGTCCTAGTCACCACCAATGCAAGGATGGCCCTACACTAGTCCCACGCATGCCATCGATAAGGACAACCATTATCCGTACAACGTGGTGTTTGTTGTGACACTGACTTCAGTGGTTTCACCGTCTAATAACGCCTTTTGGAGTCCCCAAGGAAGAATACAATAAAAAGGGTGTAGCTTCGTAATCCATCCGTAGGAGGGTGTATTGTGTATGAAATCGGGAGTTGCTTTCTCGGGTGGCAGTTCTTGCTGGTTGATCTCCAGCGCGCTGTTTGTCCCGCCTCGGCGCAAGCCCTGGTATTGGGACCGGACTGGCGGTGTCCTCACAGGCCATGTACAAAATCATTGGCTGAGAGGTGACAGTGGCTTATAAGTGATTGGCAGGCGCGTTTGCTCGTGGCATCATTGGGCGTATTGGGATAAGGTCACTTGCAGTGACGAACCTAAATGATACTTCAGGAACTGCAATTACTTGGGCACGTGCCTGGAAATGCATGTGTGTGTGTCTCCAACCCAGTCTTTAATGTCATCATGTGGAGGCGGTCAAACCAACGACACAAATACATTGCGGCAAGCACGACGCCCCATGAAAGCCTGAAATGTTGCTAGCATTTGTTCAGGCTAGAGTCCTAACAGTGCTGACTTGCGAACCATTTTCCACACTCTTTCTCAACCAAACGCACTGCTTTCCAATCGGAATACGATGTTGGGACATATGACGGTGGTCGCCAGCACGATGTATGATGAGTCCTAAGCCGCATCTACACATACCTCACATCCGCTGGTCCCTAACCCCATGTGTAGCAATCTGAAATAAGGAAATCTAGAATAGGATAGCACAAGGAGATAGCACTTCATCAGTTGGTAACTCGTTCGCTCCAGGACCAATAGCTGGTCATATGATAGCAAAAACACTGTTTTTAAATTAATGTGAGTGGAATTAAACACCAGGGCTTTGTTGAATAGGAACTACTGGACCAAATTAATTTGGTTATAAAACCAGACGGGCAGTTTGGGTCGATGCGAAGATTCCGTTTAGCATGAGTGAATAATGTGAGACGTCTTAGCCAATCTTTGGAGGCTGTTGACTCAATAGCCTAATCGCCCTTCAGCCAGCAGCCTTGGTCTGCCAAGCTATGTATTGGATAGGGAAGAAGCGCGAGACTAGTCAACCAACTGTCGCAGAGGCAGTCGACTGGATAGCAACAGTGTGGGGTAGGCCACATTGGCTCCTTTTTACAAGCAGCTGCTGTGACCGCAGCGACGTCGTCAGTGGCGGAGCCATTATCTCAATGGATGTCTTGCTTCAGCTCAACAGTTTTATTTTCACAAGTACCACCCGACGGAAGGGGACTGTAATTATCATTTTTCTCCATCTAGCCATACTTTCCCTGGCAGCGACGCAAACTCACAGCTACGAGTTCTGTAGCAAAGTCTTTGCACAAAACCGCATACTCGAGCAGCATTTCGATGGTGTCTATCAGGCTATGTATCGTCAATTTGTTTTTTCCTCATTTAGTGTGGTGTTGGCTTTTGACGCGACGCTTGTTCAGGCTTCCCTTTTCTGTGTTTCTCTTGTTTGCTCGTTGAAAGAAGGATATATACATTTTGACGGTACCTTTTATTTGGTGGCGTCAGCTTAAAGGACCATTGGGTTTCTTAGATTCCCGATCAATTGTCTCCAGCAGTTAAGGGGACAGAATAACGAAAGTCCAAAAACTGCTTTAACGTCTTTAAGAGCCGTATCAGGTGAAGTTCGGTGTTGATCTCTTCAACTCGTCCAGGTGGGTAACAGCACTGAAGAGAAGTCAGGAAGAATTTGCAAGCCATTCGCTCTTAGTGGGTTGGTTGCTGAGTAGCCCTTGGTAGATCAAGCGTCCCCGCCGGAGTCCAAACTGGGTTCAGTTGGAAGACGGAGAAAAGCCGCGACTCCATTGTGTCCACGGGGGTGAGTTGGCTGTCTGGCTGGGAACTGCAGACGAAGAGATACTGATAGTCGTGCGGCGAGATGCCGAAGTTGTTCGTGTTGTTGTTTTTGTTGTTTTTACATACTCCCTTAACCTAGTTTGCCAGAAATACATGGTATAAAATGTTTAAGAAAAATGAAGGAATTCAGCGGCTTTGTCTGTGTGAAGCCATAGATCCTCAGGTGTGAGGTCCGTGGGGCTGGCCGGGCAATCGAAGAGGCAGTCAGGACAATTGCTCGTGTCATTGTCGAAGAATGAGGTGAGACGGCATTTGAATAAATTCAGCAGCGTGGAGAAGCCGGAACGCAGCTGGGATAGTTTGGCTCTACGTTCTCTAGCCATGACGTCGGAGACCGGCGGAGGAGCGTTGAGGACTCTGTTGGGTTCATAGCTGCTAATGACTTGCTCGACACTTTCTGTGTGGATACGCTTGACGAGGTCAGGTATCGGTAGATAAGTAGGATACACCGAAGCATGTGAGCGGTACGCGTCTATGGTAGATTTCTTCATGTGGCTAGCAGGTGCAGGGCGTGTTAAGGGACGATAACCCGGATGTTCTGGGGTATGGGACTGCGCAATGTAGATTTTTGCCTGCATGATAGAATGAACTTTCAGAGGCAGGGCTTGAGTTTTCTGGTAAAGGTGAGCTACGTTTGCCATATTACCAAAGCCCATGGCGATGCGCAGAGCAGCGTTTTCAACGCGTTAAACTTTCGCCTAGTTGGTGTCGCTAAACAGTGGGGCAAAGATAGCTGATGCATGCTCAGTCGTTGCCTTGCCTGTTGCCCGGTATGTCGTGACTAGCGTCTCAGTGTCCTGGCCCCAAGAATAAACTGCCAAAGCTTTTAGGGTATTGAGCTTGGCTTTGGCTTTCTTGACTTGATTGTCAGCATGGCGGTGTAGAGCCAGCGTCGGGTCAAAAGTGAAGCCCAGGAGTTTAGGATACTGACATAAAGCAATTTCATTGCCCTCCACCTCAATTGGAGGATGGGACTTGTATTTGTTGGGGTCCTGAGTAAACAGGGTTACTGAGGACTTAGGCATGGATAGCTTCAAAGAATTATTATCTAGGTGCCGGACAAAACTAGGAGTGCACTCATTTAAGGCGTCAGCAGCTATGCGGAAATTCAGGTGAGAAGACAGCAAGGTGATATCATCAGCGTAAGACACTATTTCGACTTCAGGAGGGGATTCGGAAGGTCAGGCATATAGATGTTGAAACGCGATGGGGAAATGACAGAACCTTGAGGAACTCCTGTCCTAAAGTTGCGGGCATTGGATAGCGTGCCAGAAAATTTGACTCGCGTTTGTCTGCTACGGAGATAGCAGTTCAGCCATCTGCAGAGCTCGTTTGGTAGAGACGAATCTATGAGAGATATCATCAAGGCTCCAATGTTGACCGAGTTAAAGTTTTAGTAATGACGAGGGCGACCATTACTGCTCTGTTCGCAGGTTTCGTTTTGTTGAATTCACATGCAATTCGGTCCGTGACGCGTTGTAGGGCTGAAGACGTAGAGTGGAAAGCTCTGAAACCATGTTGAGGCTCTTTGAGATTGGCATGTCGATTGAGCGAGGGGGAAAAGGGCGCTCAAGTATTTCCACGGCCGGGCTGAGGAGCGAGATCAGGCGGTAACAGCTGCAGTCGGGACAGCTTTTGAGTGTTGACGGGTCGAGTTGATGTTGGTAGCGGCGAAGGAGCATGAAGAAGCCACTGCGTAGCTGCACCAGGGTACAGCGAGTGACCCTTGGGAGTTTTCTTTCCGTGGGCGCAATCGGAGATGAATAGCCACCCAAAAGGACCGGGAGTTGGAAGCTGAATTTCGCATCCACAACAGCTCTCTGTTGAAGACGCTGGAGGCCTGTGATAATGGTAGAGCCATCAACGGGTATATCTGCTAAGCATGATGTCACAGCTTCCTTGTGGACATTGATAAAGGACGGTCGAACACTGTGGCTAGTTTCGGGGTGTCGCAGCGGTGGTGACTTGGATAACTGAGGGTGAACAGGTTCACCAAAACTACTGATCTGGGAGTGCGTTGTGAGGGGCAACCGGCTAGATAGAGGCCTCTGCGTGGCGATGATCGATAGGTGAGATGCGGCTTGGCCAGCGCTTTGAATATGGTCGCCAAGGACTCTTTTGCGCAGCCTCAGGATGTGCCCACAAGAGCCTTGAGGACCTTAATGCAGCGGCCCACTTTGCTTGCGACCTCCCTCGAATGGTCCGCGAACGTTAAGAGAGGAGAAAAACCGACGCCGAGGAGCTTCGGTTTACGGACCAACAGCAAAGACGCAGCGTTGGCCGTGATGGCCGGGTGGAGATGGAACTCCTTCGGGTCCAGTGTGAAAACAGTGGCGGACGACTTGGCTGCCGAGATCGTCAACCCGCGCTGAGTAAAGAGATTCACCAGAGGCCGAACCTCTGCCTTTTTTGCGATCGCATTCACGTCAGAACGATCGTGTAGTCGGCACAGGAAGGGACCTTGGTGGAATTATATCATATTGTATCTTGGATAACAGCTGTGCGAACGCATGAATGCGTGGAGCTAGTCAAGCTTGGTATTTGTTTTTTTAAATAAGTGAAAAAGTCAATATCCTCGCGCCATAACCCTTAAATCTACATTAACCTACAAACTCATCCTCCTGGTCATGTCCGCTTCCTGTGCCTTGTCAACTCGGCTTCCCCAGCAGCTCATATTTGTTTTAGTTCGACAACCTACCTACCTAATTCTTTTAAGTAACCAGCATATTAACGAGAGGTCGCGGCACTTCTCCCACCGACCATTTGCGACAGCACTTTTCAGGGGTACTCATATTGCTGGTCCTCAGCTCATCACTTGCGAATATTAGTACCCACCATAGGGTAAATTTGCCTCAGTACCACGACCTAGAATAATAAATCATGTTCTAAAAGACAATTGTTTTGCAATGGTGCGTAGGCCGGAAATTCTTTAAATGAACAAACTCAAGGGTTTCCATTCTGTTTTTTTCCAGTACTGCAAATGCTCGCACGTCTAATTTGTAGCAACATCTTCAGACACAAAATAAGCCTAAGGAGACATACTGAACGTAGCCACGATGGTAAGTTTGGTCCTACCCACATATGAAACAGTCTCAATTTTCCTTGAGGATATTTTTACCTTGCACTGACTTATTACCGTATTTTGTGTATCCTGATGATGTTTGCCTGCTATGTCTAATAGCACGTCTTTAGTTTATTCACCAGTCCAATGTCAGTTAGTTCTGCAAAGCATTTTAAAGCCTGAAAGCAGGGACCCTAAGAAAAGTAATAGGAAGGAAAGACGTTCGTTGGGAAACAAAGAAAATTTATTCAGTGAATATTTTCGTTAGACTTGAGAAGATGAACGTTGCACAATGTGTATAGAAACTGACTGGGGGATTATTTCGGAACTATCCACTTTGAGAACAGACAACTTACGTTCTTCTGATAATTGGTCTGAAATTCTCACTACTCCATAGTGGCAATAAAAAAAAACCCAGACAAGACCCTGCACTAAACTCAAATGTGTAGAGGCTTTATCACTAGAAATATACAAAACGTCTTAGCAAATACGCGATGAAAACTTTCGATGGTAGACTAACTGCTAATAAGGGATTTACCAGACTATTCTAGTGGAAAAGTTGTAAAGTCCAGTAAAGAGATTGACGATGAAGATTAGAAATGATACAACTCACTTAGATCCTTCACGATCCTAGTCGGCAGTAGTCAAGTAGTCGACTTGCCAAAGGATAACTCTGCGAGGACTGGATCCAAGTTCGTTGGTCTGTGAGTTGCAAAAATGGGGAGAAAGCTCGTTTACAAATTGTCGCTGGATTCTCCTGGAGCCCGAGAGTGATCACCAGAGAGGTGTCGTTGAAGGGCAAAATAAACAGCGGCAGGTGAGCAGAGAATTGAGCTGTGGAGGGTGATTAGCAAGATAGTTGCTAGCACGCGTCAAAACCGAAAGTGTGAAAAAGTGTTGTATTGTTTTAACAAACTTGGTTATTGATAAATTTAAACAACACGTAAGTAGGGCCAAGAGCCCACAAATGTTCAAAATATGAAGCTAAATTTCATTTTTTCATGATAGGTGAGTCGGAAAGATTTTTACCGAAAATTTTGTTTTCCGAATCAGTGATATTTGAGTTTCTTGGCAAAAAAAAACTCCATTTTTCAAGCGCTTGAAGCGTGCTTTTGTTGTAGCGTGTTAATAAAATGAAAATCTAGAAGTTGCAGTATCGTGTGTAAAATTGCGAGCTGTGAATTTCAAAGATTTAAACCGTTACAGGTCCACGATCAATGTAACTTATAACGGACAGAATAAAGGTAAGACGCTTGCAAGTTTAGCGCAACGGCAACTCTAAAATGGTTAGATGTTGACCTTCTTCCCTTCATTTTTACCCTAGGTGCATAATATCTACCTGCCTCAGAAAAGATTCCACTAAATTGTAAACGCACTCCTTCTCCCCCCCTTCAAATACATACAAGTCATCCACCTGGTAAGCAACTGACTGCTCATAATATTGGCGTCATATTTATTGTGACGCACAAATTAAATAAACCTGTCCAATGCAAACTAGTGAACCCAAAGGAATGTCAATATTCCCGATCAAAACTGACGAGAAAAAGAGCGCGAGGCTCAATGGTTAGAGCGTTATGCTTCTTATCAAAGGATTGCGGGTGTGGGTCTCGGCTGGTACACCGCTTGTGGTAGGGTATGACTGACTGAGGACGGCTATAGTGCCCGAAATGGTTATTTCAGTCCCCCCCACATCTTTGCTGGACATGTTCTCCGGTCTTTCCATCGTTTGCAACGCATAAGTCCTTTAAAAACCAATTGCAACTGCATCAGGTGAGGTCTAAATCTACGATTTCGGTATGCTAGGCCTCAATTATACGCCTTTGTCTGGCATGCAACGATGGTAGATATGAGTTGATCCACATTTACCAAAACAAATAAATAAGATGTTGAGTTCGGGCCCATCTTGGTTTAATTTAACAGGGGCTACTTCCTTCGATTGACGATTAAAGTGTCCGTGTACTCAGTACAAAATGTAGCGACGAGTCTGCCGAAGGCACATAGGAACGAATCAGTTGTGATTTGCTAGACTAGCTCTAGTTGAACCACATGGATGTTGAGGTATGTGAACCGGTAACAACACGTCTTTTCCAACCACCGGGCTACCTTCACTTGGTGAATGTGGTGAATGTCAATGCTGGATAATGCGACCTTAGCCTCTCAGCCGGCAAAGGTGCCATAGACTGTCATCAGGGTGATAAATGATAGCGCCGACATGCAGGAAAAGCAGAGAGCACTCGCTGGGTAAGAGTTTGATGGTGAATGACCAGCAGCTTTCTCGCAGTACATGCGATATAAGAATGTGACCATTCAATTGGTGATCAAGTTGTTCGAAATAGTGTTGCCGAAGTAGGAGCGATTGCCTTGTCGCATACGGCAGCAGAGCGTATTGTAGTCGTCCTACTCCAATCAGGCTGGTGGTAGATTCCTCAGAGGACGATAAATCGTTTCCTGTGATCTGTATCCCGAAGACGAATATGTGCCCACTAAGGTTCAGCCTCAAACTATGGTCGCTGGACCGATTTTAACAAACCGCACTCGGCGCCTTCCAGGTCTTCAATGATGAGGTGTTTAGAAATTACCTGTGGTTATTGCAAGACTATGCCCTTTAGAAAGCTTTCTAATAGTCGCAGCAATACAGCATGTCTTAGAGGTTTCCTGAAATTACTTTAGCCACAAAATACCGTTAGCCAATCGTCCTCAATGAGGACCGTTCTTAATACAAGTTTATGTGGCTATGACAAGACAGCCAGTGTTTGATACGGTCCCTGGGGTCATTCGTCGCACGTCTTGTCCAGAAGGGTGGGACCCGTGAGCCACATAGCCGTTTTCAGCCCGTCATCGGGTACCCCTCTTGAGGCAACGCCCACCGCGGTACTCTCAGAATTTACGTATCGTCTGTCTGATACGATGGCATAAAAACTGTTGGCTACGCATATTTTAAG
>JAYGXS010000585.1:0-23379 GCA_036362985.1 Ligula intestinalis
CGTCTGCATATTAAAAAAGGTATGTGGTTTAGCGCGAGAGGGAGGAAAACAGATGAGCTTATCGGCGGGTGCTTTCCAGACAGAGGCTTGCTAATTGACGTGAGAAAAAGGAGAGAATAAAACAGACAACTGCCACGATTTTTGCGATAACATTTTGCGCAGAACATTTCTCTCCATATACGCAATTTTTTTCCATTACTGAACGCTGTCCCAGGGGTTAGCATGTTTTCGTACTTCTTACCAGCAGCAAACGCCGACTCATTATGCGCCCAGGTCCTGCGCTTAATTTCAGCCTGAAGGGTTATCACCACCAGCCTTACCACTATACAAAATGTGCAGTTTTAGAAAACAAAACTTTTACCCATTCCCCATCCCAAACAGGAGAGAATATAAACATACGTTTGCCAGTTTTTTGCTATGACGTTTAGTGAAGTAAAATTCTCTTTACTGTGCCAGATTGGTAGTGTGAGAACAAAAGCGCAATTTTCTTTCCATTACTGAGTGCTGTCCCAACGGTATATAACAATCTAAAAGCGCGTGTGTCCGGCAGTAACTTCAATTTGCTGAGGTCACCCCGGCGCATGTTTTTGTTTTGCGTAGCAGAGGAAACCTAGAGTTGACTTCGCCTGCATTGACCTAATTACGCGTGCTTCCTGGGCAGTTGTCTCGCGTTAGGCTTACTTGACTAAGCGAAGACGCCAAAGATCATGTTAATCAGAAACTGTGGTAACAGGAGTTAAGTAGGTGGGGTATATCATGGTAAACCGACTACTTTATAAACGAAAATAGGAACGATTATACAAATAACCTCATGTTTGGCGTGCGATAAGTAAAATTCAAAATACATCGAAAAGGAATCAAGGACTGCCCAATATTACTCGCTAATCGAATACTACTGTATACTGACCATTTCTCGGATTTAGGACATTAAAATGAAACCATAAAACATTGGCTTTAATCCTTACTCACAATAGTTTATAATGCGTTGTGCTGATATTGAAGTAGGATGAGCACAAAGCAACTGCTTGGCTGCATAGAGACGTTTAATAAAGTGAACAGAAACTAGATGCAACTTACACATTTAATAATAAACGAACCTAACTAAGCTAAATTAATGAAACAAAAAGACTTATCAAACTTCAAATTAGCCGCAGTACGTTAGGAAACTCTGTCTGGTGAGTGCAATTTTAGATGAACTTCATTATAACTTTTTGCTGAATGAGCGTGCTCACTTGTACAAATTAAATACGCGTTTGTGCGAAGCAGACATAGTGAGCCCTAAAACAGACTCTCACTGGTTTCTGAAAGGAAGCATTTTTTAACTTTTGAGAAGAATTTGTTGGCTAGAGAGCCTAATGCGTTTGTAAATGCGGCTGCAAATGATATTATCAGTGCAGGGCTTGCGATAATGTGCTTTGGTGTGAGACTGAACGTCAGTGTCTACTTTCAATGATTTTTCGCGTGCAAATGGGAAAATGCAGTGAAATAGAATGCTATCGTCAAATATAAATCTCGATTTGCTCGGATAAGGTTAAATAAACGCTTCACGTTTCAGAGAAATAGCACTTAAAATAAGCAATTGAACCGCCCTGTGCCTACGTATTCGTGGTAGCTTTTGCGAATTATTTGGCATCACTTGCTTTATTTAGAATTATTATCCTCTGAACGCATTAGGTCGTCTCGCTTACGGATGTCGTTAGTTAACATTTTATAGTCTGAGTCTTATCCTCTTTTACAAGCAAATTCCTTAGTTTTATTAAAGTACCCTGTTTCATACTATTGCAATTACCAGGACTTTCTGGTTACCAGGCTGGTTTTGGGCCTACAACAGCAAGATTGTACCCTAGCATTCTGTATTACGGTATTGGCTATAATATAGGCTTAATGGATGGACCACATCCGGTGAAAGACAATAATATTTACAAAGGTGGAACGTTCCAAAGGAAAACAAAATTTTAATAACCTTTACATGGCGGTAAAAAATTTAAATTTTAAACACAGCCAACATGAGGTACTACCTGCCCAATATTACCTGCAAATTCGACAAAATTCTGTATAGGCTCCACACCGAAGCTTAGAGATTAAAGTGAAGTTACAAAGTTAGATTTTTTAATTTTTTTAATTTTATGATAGCCTATAACGCTTCTATACCGATATAGAAGTACAATAAGCCAAATAGATGCAGCATGTTGCCAAAAATATTAAATAAAAATGAATGGAACCTTTATTAAACTAACACAACTTAAAACTAGAACAAGCAGACCAAATTAACCTAAATTAACTCAAACAAATACAAAGTAAAATTCCGCTAGATTGTAAAATGTCCGCATGCGAAGTGCAATGTGAATTGACTTTAACTTACATTTATGGTGAGAAACTATTGCATATAGGTTTTTACGGAATAAATCCGATGCCATATATCCATACTACTATACAGTCATCCGGTTTTTTCTCCTTAGTTCTCTATGTTAATTATCGAGTCCTTGTTTAGCAAAACACCTGCCGATAAGCTCATCTCTTTTCCTATCCCTCGCACAGGCAAACGTTCTGTCTGAAATACGTCCTCCCCTTGTATTACTTACTGCCTCAGACGGATAAACTGGCACCTACGTTTTCCTGCTCACCAGAATCCAGCAGGATAATGAGTGAGTTTTCCACCGTCAATATGCCTTCCGACGATTTCAGCGAGATGAATGGCCAACTATTGTTGAATTTACACAAACAATTTGGAATAATGAGAGCAAGATGAGTAGTATGCAAGGCTTGGAATACAGGCTTGATTTGCTCATGCGGTTTCAACTGTCTCCTGAGACGTTTACGGAGGTGCATCTGGCAGACAGAACCTAACGTGAATTGAAGCTCGTGTCACCTTAATAAGATGTATGTTGGTCTACTTAATTTATCTTTATACACACAGGGTGCAAATTTAGTCGAGCTTCATAATCAAGTCCAGGGCTAGGTGAGGTCATACATTAGTTGGAGTACCCTGGAGTCCCACGTCAAAAGGAGCCATCGAAGGAGCCTCAGTCCACCAGTCAGCCTTCCTACAGAATTGATAGCCATCAATCGATTAGCGTGCTTTTGTCCACCTTCCCAGTCATGAATTTCTAGCAGATCATCGGGGTTAGGAAGGCCTTCCGTCTCATTCAAAAGAGGTATGGTGGTGTGAGTTTGAAGTATCCCTTATGTTAATTGCTCTCACTCTTTTCTTCCTCATCCGAGTCTGTGGGATTTGTATACCTCGTGTGAACGTATGTTCACATTACTAGAAGTGTGCTCAGCACAATTTACTCTATAATGCTTATTTCCGAGTCGTTTCTCTTCTCACCTCTGCATCCCTTCCACCTCAGATGACCTATCAGTGGCCTGTTGCTGATGTTGAGGGACAGGGTGGAGTCCACCCTCAGCGCATTTCGTATCTTATTATAAAATATCTGTTGCTCTCGAAGTTATCGCGGTGCCTTAAAAGCCACGTCTCGGAACTCTGTTACCGAGAAAATCTGCCAACGACGCGAGATTCTACTGCTAGTGACAAAACTTGTCATTGGCCGAGACGAGCTACCGACGACAGAGGACACGCTGCTGACGGCCACAGAGAAGACAACGCCGATGTTCAAACAAAACTAGTGACAGTAAAGCGCTACCTGCTATCCTGTTCTACCTCCTCTTCCTAACACGTAATTGGGTGAAATGCCGGTGTTGACACAAGAACGCACAATGTTATAAAAATAACCATTCTTTATGCATACTCACTTTCATAAACCGTAGCTAGTAAGCCTGCTGGGAGCACACCTTACTCTCGTTTTCCGCTGCTGAAGAGAAAAAAACGCCCACGCAAGTATAAATGAGGCAATAGAGGAATACTGCCGCATATAACCTTTCCAAAAAGTGCTTTTCGGTGTGAAACGATTAAAAAGAGAGAGAAAATCGCTTATTTTTGCACCTTGCAACAAATGTGTTTGCAAAACGACCTTCTTAACTGACAGTCATTTGTTTTGTTCTACTAAGTTCTCTGTGTCAAATAGCAAGCCGTATTTTGACAAAATAACCACCGATAAGCTCATCTATTTTGTATGAAATACGTCCTCCCATTGCATCACTTACTGGCTCAGATGAATTAAGTGGTTCCTTAAATTTCCTCCTTACCAACATCCAGCAGGAAAATGATCGAGACAAAAAATTAACTGTAAGCTGTAGTACTACTTGTTAAGCTAGTTTTTGACCGTCAATATGCTTTTTGACGATTTCAGCGAGAGAACCAAGCAACTAATATTGGATCCGCATGACCAATTTGGCATAATGTGATTAGGATGAGTATTATGCCTGGTCCACGGGCGAGAATTCTGTCAAACAGATATGTCGAATTGGTGCCGGCGTACAGAGACTTGCGCTCTAACATACGATCACAGCCAGACGTCCGTCATTATAAGTGACACCATATCCGCCATTATCACCCCATTGTTGGTGCTGACGTGGCAATTAGGCACCCAAACCTAACAGTTGTCGATTTTTTACGCATTCAAATTTTGACTGTTTGTTTACATTATATAACCAGTCGCTGTTTTGTTCCTGCTATACATCTCTGACGATGAACTCCAGTAAGCGTCCAAAAACTCAGAATAAAATACAAATTTAGTAGAATAAGGGAAAAAATGTTATTTACTGAGTTAAAATTCGACACTGGCTTACCAGGTCGTCAGCAGACAGACAGGAAGCGTACGAAACAGTTAATTCACACTGATGCATAATGGTGGTCAATGTAATGAATCGGGGTAATGGTCACCCACATGTGATTGTGCAATCGGTGGGGAAGGAAATAGTTGTCACCTGCATGTAATTATGCGGTTGGTTGGGGACTAATTGTCGACAGCGTCCAATTGTGCGGTTAGTGGTGGTTGGTTTTGGCTTCCTCTAGTCCGTGTAGGCTGCCGTCTCTTCCATGCGTCCCTGAGGTTGGTGTAAATCGCGTCCGATTCGACGTGCCCATTGATGCACGAGTCGTCGGCGTTGACGGCTTCTAGGAATTCACGACCTTTCTTGTATGGCCAAGAGCCAGCAATGCGAGTTTTGTCCCACGCAAACTGATGTTCAGTTTCAAGTGTGTGCATGGCGACTTCAGACAAGTCCCTTTATGGCTCTTTGATGTTCGCGTAAGTTGGTAGAGGCTGATCTTCCTGTCTGTCTGTAATAAACTGCATTGCAGCCACTACATGGGATCTTGTAAATGACTTCCTGTCTGTACAAATAGCTAACGTTGTCCTGAGGGTGCACAAGCTATTTTTGCAGAGAATTAGTCAATTTGTGCGCTACCTGGATTTGGTGCTTCCTCAAGTGTTTTTAACCAGTTTAGACACGTTCTTAATATAGAGTAGTGTTCTCCATATTCGTGGATTGGGTGTCTGAGAGGAACAACCTAGTTCCTTTTCTTCCTGTTTCAATTTTTGCCATCTCATGCATTGACGCACCAACTTCCTGGGGTAACCGTTTTTTGAAAACAGTTTGAACAGGTAATTAAGTTCGGCTTGGTAGAGTTTGGGGCTAGAACAGAGTGGTCTTACTCGATTGATAAGGGTGTTAATGGCACTCTGTTTGTGAGCAGCAGGGTGGTTGCTATCGTAGTGCGGGATGACATCTGCGTGTGCTTTTTTGCGGTCAACTGATGTTTGGAAGTTTCATTCAGTGTTCCGCTCTATGAGGACGTCGAGGAATGGCAGTTTACTGTCAACTTATTTTTCTAGAGTGAACGTGATGCCTGCCACCGTTCAGTTAATGGTATGGTGCAGTGTTTCGAGCTAGTCCCTTTTAACGATGATTAACGTGCCATTGCTTCTAATTTTTGCATGGTTACTTCGGCTAAGAAGACTGAAGTGCTTGATCCCATTGAAGCTCCTTTAATCTGTTGGTAGTGTTGATGTGCGAACGAAAATTTCGTTTCCAGGCAGAAGTCTAAGAGTTTCAGCAGGGCAGATATAGAAAACACAACAGCGTTGGATTTTTGCAGTTCTTCTGTGTATTTCCATGCCCAATCCAATGGTATCGACGTGAAGGAAGAGACGACATCAAAGGATACTAGTATTGCATCTGTGACAATTATTCCCCAACCGACCGCATAATTACATGCAGGTGAAAACTATTTCCTTCCCTACCGACCGCACAATCACATGCGGGTGACAATTACCCCGATTTACAATATTAACCCCCATTAGACATCAGTGTGAATAAACTTTTTCGTACGCTGCCCGTCTGTCTGATGACGACCTAGTAAGCCAGTGTCGAAAATTCACTCAGTAAATACCATTCTACCAAAAGATCTTCTTTTACCAAATTATACTTCTTAGGACGTCATTTTCCTTCTCAACTCTGTGTCCCTCCCACCTCAGGCGACCTATCATACGCGGCGGCCTATTGCTGGCAATAGGGGAAAGAGTGGAGTCGACGCTCATTTCTTTTTTATTTATTTAAACAGTCTAATGCGCTTGAAGTTATCACGGTGCGCCAAAAGCCGCATTTCGGGAGGTTGTAAATTAGAGGGATGACTAGGACACTGCAGTCAGCCCAGGATGTCTTGTTCTATGGAGTGGCTTGATGGGGTTGAGAGTCAGGATCAATGGCTTCTTCTTAATGTGGCCTTTATGGCGCTCTCAGGTGGAAACTCACCTAGCATGGTGTGCTGTTGGTATGTTTGTTGAGTGTTGGTCGCAACAGCTGCTTGCACACCACCCATATCCGGTCTTTTTGAATTTTTTTCTGACACTGCGTCCCGGTGTGGGAATGCTAAGTGAGTGGGCTCGATTCTCCGCAAGTCTACATTCATTGTAACCCAGTGGAAGTCTTCGCGTTGCTTAAACTTGCTGAGGCTGGTGGTGGACATCGTCGAGAGCGACGGTGGAACTAGCATGCATGAGCTCAAGTTTGAAAAAGTAAGAAATCTGGGCTTAGAATCATAAATCATTTCTGTTCATCATTACGTCAATAAAGGACAGGACCTGGTCAAACCGAATCTAGGATTTGCATACAAAGATGGCCCGTGAAAAAACCACCGTCTACCTTGTGGACGAAACAAAACACTTACTGCCGTCAACGTACGTCAGCATCCATGCACAGGATCAAGCAGTAAGCGTAAAATCGTGGATCAGCCTACGAATGAAAACCACAGGCACAACTTTGAATTGCTGATCGATAAAGTTAGATCTCGCTTTGGTATGCGGAAATATGATCAGAGAGTTCATTTTCAACGAGAGTAAACATATTCATCCGTGACCAGCATGTACCTCATTAGCCTTTAACAAATAATGACGGTTTTGATTTAATCGTGAATGCGCCATATACAGCAGTGATTTCTATTTTTTTCAAGCGATAACAAATACACCCACACACTCACCCAACCAGACATCTTCCAGTCAACCATGAGCACTGCAGCACAAGAATGTGAATGGCGCTTGCTAAACCAGTTGTTTATCAGGCAAACGAGCTCTATTTAAATTGCCATACCCGTTGAGAGGGAGGATAATGAGGAACATGCTGACACTGCCAGTATTGCTATCCATCGTACAGATAATATGTAAGTTCACATTTCTGTCATTAAAATATAACTTTTTAATTATCATTGCCATCCTACCTCTAAAAATGTGTCCTCAAACAAAGTAGAAACATCGATTTAAGCATTAACATTGTCAGAAATGGAAACGAGTATGCCTGTCGCAGATTCCTGAGTACATGCCTGTGTTTGTCTAATATTTTTTTCTAGCTATTTTTAGGTAAGATAATACAAAAACAGCTGTTTGGTAACGTTCTAATTTACATTCACTTCATGACGTTTCTCAAAAGGGAAGTTGCTTTTGCGAATCCTTTAAGATTGTGCAAACAGCAAAATTTTAATGGAGCTATCAATTTCGTGAAAGCTCTACAGTTGCTACCCCTCAGTGCATAACGCGGATGAACGTCGGAGAAAATATACAATTGAATTCATACAGAAAAAATCAATACAAATACGGCGAGGTCATTGTAAATGGCTAAGAGGCAATGGATAAAGTAGGAAATTTAAACGCTGTAGGCAGAAAAACTGGTAAGAAAAAACGTCCAAGGCAAAACAATTGGGAGGGGAATGTGTTAATAGTGAGCCAGTGTTACCAAGGTAGATTTAGCTTCACTACATGCTCCAATTGTTAACATGGGTCGGGTTTAAACCGCCGTATGTAGGCAGCCTCCATGTAGCGTAAGGTGCGAGTTGTTCGTGCCTGAACATGTACTCGAAAGGAGGTTTTAGGGTCCACAGAATGGCTCGTATCTAGCAGGTGTTCAGTAATTAATGAGCAGGAAATTCGTTTTTCTTTCTTAAACATCCAGCTGTGTTAGTGCTCCTGTGCTCTGATGGCCAATTACCTTTGCGTTCACCCTATGAACTTGCATCCGCAAGTGCATGTTAATTCATAAACACAGTTTGAAGTGGCGTTCATCTTCAAGGCATCCTTTGCACGAGATATCGGAAAGAGCTTTGTTGGATTGCAACCGGGTTGTCTGGTTAAACTTGGTGGGTAATTTTTCTTCAAGATGGCCCGTAAATATATTAGCAAAATGGTCCCAGGGGACTTCCCATTGCTACTCCACCAATTTGTCGATAAAGATGGCCATCAAATAGTAATTACACATTTTTCTGCAAAAACTTTTATAAATCCCGTAATATTTTAGGTGATAGGCGAGTTTCCGATGAATATGTGCAGATGATTTCAATAGTTTTATCTAGTGGCACGTTTTTATTAATGACTCAACGTCGAAAGAGATCA
This sequence comes from Ligula intestinalis, assembly GCA_036362985.1. Classification (NCBI taxonomy): domain Eukaryota; kingdom Metazoa; phylum Platyhelminthes; class Cestoda; order Diphyllobothriidea; family Diphyllobothriidae; genus Ligula; species Ligula intestinalis. The sequence continues at coordinate 8,784 of JAYGXS010000585.1, forward strand.
CATATTTGCCAGAGAAATATTTTGATTCCCAAATTCATCAATCATGGAAAGCGTCTCTTAATGTTTAGGCAGAACATTAATTGTCATTAAAACATAACTTTCTCATTGCCATTGCCATCCTCCTTCTGAAAATTTGTTCTTAGCCAGTGTAGAGACATCGATTTAACGAATTACATTGTCAGAAATACAAACGCGTATGCCTGCCCTAGGTTCTTTTGGACTTGCCTGTCTTTGCCTACTATTTTGTCCTAGTGTTTAAGTTGGATAATCAATAACAGCTGTTTGATAACTTTCCAATTTGCACTCACTTCGTGAGAATGAAAACATAACACCACAAAGAAGTAGTAATTTATAAACCGGGTAATGGACATGGTCTTGTGATTCCTAATCGAAAGGATTATGCGAATATGATGAAAGATATTTTCAATGATATAAGCAAATCTCATCAAGAACATCAAGACAAAGAAGAAACCAAGGCATTGGATGATTCCGGCTGGAAGACTATCAAGCGTCTGTTATATAATAATCGAATAGATACCAAATCAGCGCTACTCTTAAAAGATAGAGGTTCTTATATTCCACGCATATACGGATTACCTAAAGCTCATAAAAGGGATATTCCGTTACGTCCTTTTCTATCTATGTACAATGCTCCCTATCACGGACTAGCGCAATGGCTTGTTAAAGAATTGGAACCGATCCGCAATAAATGTTCTGCCTATACATTAAGATACAATTTCCATTTTATTGCTGAAATTAGAAATCAACTATTTTTCTGGCAAATATGTGATCTCTCTCGACGTTGAGTCATAATTTACCAATGTGCCACTAGATGAAACTATTGAAATCATCTGCATATATTCATCCGAAACTCACCTGTCCCCTAAAATATTGCGGGATTTATAAAATTGTGTACGAAAGATGTGCAATTACTATTTGATGGCCATCTATATCTACAAATTGATGGATTAGTAATGGGAAGTCCCCTTGGACCAACTTTTGCTGACATTTTTATCGGCCATCAGAAGAAAAAGTATCCACAAATTTTAACAAAACAACCCTGTACAGAAGATACGTAAATGACGTGTTCGCGATTATTGAACACATCAAAGAAGCTGACTAATTATTGTTTTCAATGAAGAACCTGCACCCCAAGATCAAATTTATCATGGAACAAGAACGAAAGAACCAGCTTTCACATGTCCAAAAGGAAAGATGGTTCCATAACACGAACTGTCTACGATAAAAATACGTGGAAAGGACAGTAATTGCATTGAGTTTTGTGCCCATTCAATGGAAACTTAACTTGGTATACATAGAGAAGTAGAAGGCGTTGCGATCATAAACCGATGCCTACGTGCTCGTCCTCCGAGGAGCCAACCAAGACCAACCCGTACGATATGGCATGCGCTGCCATAAATCAAGGATGTATCGGAAGCAACCGAACGCATTGCTGCGGGACAAGGCGTTGAAATTGCGCACCGTACGGAGGCTAGCATGCGCAACTGCATTATGCGAGTCAGGCGTCGTGTATCGCATTTCGTGTAAAAATTGTCCCCGGCACAACACAGGACAGACAGGGCGCATGGTTGGTTCGCACGTGCGCGAACATAAGCGAGCGGTACAAAATGGTGATGCAGCGTCGCAAGAGGCCGCCCATACCTACGCTAGCAATCACGAGTTCAATTTCGCAGCTGCGAGAGTAATCGCTTACGCTGGCAACAAAACGCCGCGAAGTGAACGAAGCCTGGGCCTCGGATGAGAACTAAGTCAATCGATTTATCGATCTGGCGCCGGCATGCTTCGCGCTGCGCAGGCATTACCGGAACGATGGAACTATCAGTTGTCTGTCCTCCCTTTCCTCCCCTCCCCCACCCCTACCCCCTCCCCCATAACGGTTGATCGGTCCCTGCGTCCTATAACTGTTGCTTGTTTTTCGTGTACGCCTTTTATATCTGACGATGGACTCTATAATAAGCTCGAAAGCTCAGACAAGTTCTATGGATACATTGGAAGTGAAAATAACTAACCTCAAAGAAACTCTGCGGAAGCGCGGATAACCAACCCGGTTTATAAGCAAATATTTCAAACCATTTCGGCCGAAAATGGTGAAAAAGGTAGATCCGAAGAAACCAGTTTCCCTACTATTGCCCTTTAAGGACGACAACATTTTTAATAACATCAAGAGATGACTATTTAATGACATTGAAAGGTCAAATTATGCCGCTGAGCTTATAATTTGCAATCTAACAAAGCTCTTACCGATTCCTCGTGCAAAGGAGGCCTTGAAGATGAACGCCATTTCCAACTATGTTTATGAATTAACATGCACTTGCGGATGCAAGAATATAAAGCGAACACAAAGGCAATTGGCCACCAGAGCAAAGAAGCACTAACCCAGCTGGATGTTTAAGAAAGAAAAACGAATTTCCTGCTCATTAATTACTGAACACCTGCTAGATACGAGCCATTCTGTGGACCCTAAAACCTCCTTTCGAGTACATGTTCAGGCACGAACAACTCGCACCTTACGCTACATGGAGGCTGCCTATCTACGGCGGTTTAAACCCGACCCATGTTAACAATTGGAGCATGTAGTGAAGCTAAATCTACCTTGGTAACACTGGCTCCCTATTAACACATTCCCCTCCCAATTGTTTTGCCTTGGACGTTTTTTCTAACCAGTTTTTGCTGCCTTCAGCGTTTAAATTTCCTACTTTATCCATTGCCTCAGCCATTTACAGTGACTTCGCCATTTTTGAACCGATTTTTTTCTGTATGAATTCAATTGTATATTTTCTCTGATGTTCATTCACGTTATGTAATAAGGGGTAGCAACTGAAACGCACTCTCAAGATTGATAGCTCCCTTAAAGTTTGCTTTTTTGTAATCTTTAAATTTTCACATGGGAAAAATACTTTACGAATATCTTCTAACAAAGTTAAATAGCAAGCAACAGCACCTGAATCTACTTTGCGGGAGACTGTGCAATAGGTTAGAAAATTGTGATACACGTATTTGCATGGACGAGGAAGAAGAAATATCATACACCAGATTAATTGATTGATTGTTCTGAGCTTTCAAACTCGTATCGTAGTCCATCTTCAGAGATGATAATTCAACCAAACAGACAGTATTTCTAGTGGCTGTAGGCCAATAAACTGTCAGAAATCATCAGGTTGTCAAGTGGTCAGAAACAGCAATTGAAAACTATGGGAGAGGAGGGCAGTTGTCAGTAGAGTCGGGGGAAAATTTTAATGGTGAACGCTTATTATTGCTCAATGGAGCTGGTGGCCATGAGTAGCAATTTGCTTGGTGCGTTGTCACCTGGTAGAGGTTCCTTGCAACCCTGCCTTCTCTTCCGGCAGGACCATTGTGGGATCTTCTTCGCTTGAAATTCTTAAGTTTTATTTGGCTTCGTTCTGACTTTTGCCACATAATGGCGCAGGATTTGAAAGGCCGTGGGTAAGTCTTTACGCCTGTTGACAGAGTTTGCTTTTGAGTTCAATGCCTCCAGCGTCAGCCTTTCCAGTTTTGAGGTTCCTCGGCCTATGACGGTGGCTGTTTGAAAATCGATGTTAATGCTAGTCTCTGCGATGTGTGCTACAAGTTGCAAGTTTGGGTCCAGTCTCCATGCTGCCACTTTCTGCTTGCCTAGGCGGGCTTTCAATTTCCGGCTTGTTTCTCCAACCTAATTGCAGTCTCCATCGTTGCAAAGTATCTTAAAGACAAGTGCAGACGTTTCTGAATGAGGCAGTCTGTCTTTATGTTGCATCACCCGGCGGCGAATTATCACCTGATGTCGATAGGCTATGCCTACGCCAGCAGTTCGTAGCAGCCCATAGGAATGCATTTGTCCATGGGAATACATTTGTCCAAAATATCTGAAGAGGGTGTTGAGGTAATGCCGTAAAACTTCATGGAGATTTTCAGGCCCTCATCTAAGCGTTCGGCAAGAAGTTGTCCCACTGATCAGTCGCTAGTTGCTGAGGAATGGAGGTGAAGAGTGACAAAATATTGAAAGATACCAGGGATTCACCTGGTTCTGCCTTCACATGTATTATTCATTGCACGAACTGTTTGGCAAAAGTGACTGTTTTTGTCCAGCCTCCTGCCAGAGACTTGAGGCGAGTGAACATGCATGTTGCCAATGCGTACGTAGGAGTGGAGCTAGCCTAGTGTTTGTTGGTTTACTAAAGGCAAACCGTACACTCTTGCAGTGGGCTGAAGAGGTTGGTTTCATGGGAAACCACTCGCTGGGCGTGATTTGCCCTTTTGCTTTAAGCTTTGCCATATTTTGTTCATTTTGATGAGAAAATGTTTCATTTTACAAGCTGCACATATCATTTATCAGATTTCGTCGTCAAGTGGGCTCTGGTCTTTCGTTTGCTAATCACATTTGTTGCGAACTACTGTACAACGACATTTGTCAGCCGGTAGAATCATTATGTCTTCATCGGCCCTTAGATTTTTAGGGCCTTCGTTTCCATTCGACTAAGAGTTTCATGCCTCTTGTTTTGCATTAGCAGCGATGATGTTCTGTATCCTCCAAGGCCTTTTTTTGTTGATTGAAGGTATGAATCAACGGCAGCGATAAACTCAGGGGGGAGTGTCTGCTGTGTTTTAGACTGCTTCATGTTCTAGGGCTGGAATATTTGTGGTGGTAACGTGTTTGGATGAAAGGTTGTGGCCTAACCCAGAGCTTTTATCTTCTACTGGTTTCAATCTATTACGTTTTTGCTCTATAACCTCTCGTTTTTGGCCTGCCTCTGACGTACCAAAGTTGCGATCGTCTTGCCCAGATTCTCGACGATATAATACCCAAAGACATGGAAAATATCTCGTCGGACCTCCTCAATCTCCGCCTTGCACTTCCGTTGTCGGTGGTGGCAGTCCTCGATAAGAACTCTCGTCCTCTACTTGAAAAACCGTACTGTGACATGTCTGCCTATATTTGGGTTAATGGGAGCCTTATAAATTAGGCATCGTGGTGCCAGTTCTTCTTTAAGGCCTTGATAAAGAAAGCAGACTTTTTCATATGTGGCTGCTTCTCAGGTGGAAAATGTCTCCCAGCTGCAAGCTGACTGCCATTTCTCACCACTTGACAACCTGATGATTTTTGACAGTTGATTGGCTTATGCCCACTATAATAACAACTTTCTGGTTGCATTCTCATCTCTGGAGATGCACTACTATATGCAGTTGACTATGTTGCCTTATTTAGGGATGACGAATACTGCCAACTTATATTTAAAACGGTTTTACCCAAACAAACCATGCCTAGACAAAGAGGCAGGCACACGTTTTATCGGCATACATTGCTTACGGGTATTTTTAAGTAAATACGATTATCAGCGTAGATTTTTTGCATTTTGCAGATATTTTAATTCGATTTGATTTGATTTTGAGTTGATTTTAATTTAATTTGATTTTAATTTGATTTGATTTGATTTAAAATCTGATTTTTTCGACTGTTCTAGGTGGAGAGACCACAACGAGGTGGGGTTCGTCGGTAGTCGTTAAACCTAACGGTCCCTCGCCTCTGCTGCGATATGAAACTGCTGATGCACCTGTATGTGGATATAAACATAAAATCAACCATATTTTTTGCATGGAATTTTTTCATACGGGTTTCTTATATACACAATTAATTTTCAAAACCAATTCAGTCACTCAATTTTGCTTTTAATAACAAGAATGAAAAAAATTAACAAAAATGCTTACATGTGCAATTGCACCAAGTGGAAATAAATAGCTACAAAAAAGCAATGTTTATTGCTGGTATCAGAGGCGTGAATGCTTGCAAAAAAATGCTTTCACCGAAGGCCGATATTAATAAATAGGAAGTAACCATTTACGTTTATACGTGGCCTTTGTCTGGCGACCTAATCCACAAACCTTTGTTGCATACGTTTATCCGGTGTTTCCAAAATGCGTACAGAGTTAATCGATTTATTGGTGCCTACATAGCATCGCCATTGGTAAATTTACAGGGATTATACTAAAGCTGATGTACGCTGTATTTATGAATGCCTGAACTGGAGCCTATCTTGGACAAAATCAAATGTTCATTGTTATTTCTGATTTTTTCACAATAAGTTTCATCATACATTTTTTGCGGAAAAGGCAATACTAATTATGGTAAAAAGTACGAAAAAATATAAAGAAAAGGAATGCGCCAAAACCTCTTCCCATGTAGGGGCACGCATAGAGTCACAAGCCGCTGGTTTCTTTCCAGTGAGTCACAGTAATCAGGTACTTAAATCCATTCCTTAAATCTTGTAAATTAAAAAATCGATTGAAACTTGCAATTTTCCAGTGTTCAGGGATAAAACTGTCAGCAAACAAAAACACTAAGTGCATTTTCGATAGCATATTAAAATTTTTGATGGTGGTTCCCTATTTAAATGTTTGACAAAATATCAAAAATAGAAAGAAACTATAAGCGTTTGTTGCTGCGTTGGTAATTTTCAGCAAAAATGAAATTTAATAAAATTAAGGAATATTTTTGCGACTTCAGATTTTGCCTTGATAGTAGATAAACATTTCTTTGTTCACGCTTTTCGGAAAGCAATATAAGAATTCACATATCCATTAAGAAGATATCCAACCATCGCATTTTTGGATGGCTTGTTCTTTGCACATTTTCTGAAGTTTGGCAACCACCTGCGGATCCAGTGTCCAAAATTTACTGAATCAGTTTTCCTTATTTTCCTAAAGGATGACTTTCCTTGAAGTTCCCATGCACATATTGATTAAATGCAGAAATTGTATGCTTCAATAAATGGTTATGTATTTTGACTGTTTAACTGCAGCGATTTCCATTATATTGCATTCACTCATATGGTTAAGGAAATAATCTCATGACACATAATCGGCTCAGCAGATGGCAAGACGCACCTATGTTAAGTAGGAAATTGCATGGTTCATGCTTATTGATAGCTAGTTAACAAAAAAACCGATATCAAACACTATTATGCGATGCGAACTTTTTTTACGGCATAAAATTTATAAAGTTTCATTTTACTGCGTTAAACGTTCTAACAGTTTTCAAATAGTCGTGATTTTAACTAGCAAAATCCTTATCAATTGGCGTGTCCCATTTTAGGATCTAACTCTTGACAGGAAGCAAATGCTTATTAGAGAGGGAGCATGCTACGTGAACGGGACGGAGGTTGGTAGACCATGTTCAGTGACAGAGAGTATGTAATTATATATAAAAGTACTGTTAACATTTAATTTAGTAAACTGAACGTTCTTCAAACAAATTACATTAAAATTGTATTCTTTGTATCATGCATCATAAAGTTAAGCTTTATCATAGGTAAAAGTAAGCATTCATAGATATGCATATATATATATATATATGCAAAAGAGCTCGCAACGCAAACCCTCAATAACCATCGCATAGTGACCAGTAGTGTTTCCGAAAAAGCAAAGGGAGACCGAAATGCCCATTTCCGGCTTATTATTGGCAAAGCGGAACTTAATTGTTCCTTGACTAGATTGGTAAAACACCTGCATTAATTCATCAAATTCCCGATCACAACCGACAGAGCAGGGGACCCTTGGACGTGAGGCAGCGTCTCTAATGCAATGACCAAAGGTCCCGGGTTCAAATCTCGGGGGTGCCAAACCTCGAGATTGGGTATGACTGGCTGATGACAGCTTATAAGACGGAAATGGCTATTCCAATCTCCTTTTGCTTTGTCAGATCCACTTCTTCATCAAATCACCTTTGCCACTATGTGACGGTCATTGAGGGTTTGCGTTGCAGGCTCCTCGGCAAAGCGGAACTTAACTGTTCCTTGACTAGATTGGTGAAACACCTGCATTAATTCATCAAATTCCCTATCACAACCAACAGAGCAGGGGACCCGTGGACTAGAATCAGCGTCTCCAACGCAATAACTGAAGGTCCCCAATTCTAAACTGCGGGCTGCCGACCCGCTAAATTCAACATGACTGGCTGATGATGGCTTATAAGCAAGAAATGGCCGGAAAAAAGCCAAAAAGCATAGCCAACTGCGCAATCTGTAAGGGCGTTTGTTTGTGTTTTTTCCAACCAGCTGGTATACAAAATTATGCCTGGCTGGTGAAGGTAAATAAGCCCGAAACATCTTGGCATAAATTAACCCCAAAATACTGTCATACCCCAGTTACTGCTATTATGACTTGGCCGGAATCGGCCTGGCAGGCGGTCACCCGTTGGGGACCTCTGACCACCACATGAACTTTGTTTAGTTCGGAAGCCTATTCGATCGGTGTTCGCTCATTCCTGAGTGAATATATACCCGATCAGCAGTGACAGCAAATGGCAGGTGGTGAGGCGCTGATGTGCCACTATAGATGAGAGGTTGTTTTTTCGCCACGCCTCACAGTATTTATAATTGCTTCCCTTATCTTGTAGTGGACCACTTAAGTTCCGGTTTGCCCAGGAGCTCTCCGCGCCAGCAGTGTGTGCATGCTTTGTCGATCTGGTCGATGTAAAATTAAGTTCCGCTTCGCTTAGAAGCTCACAAATAGAGCCAGCGTAAGCATTCATCTAGCGACTAGGAGGATCGTTAATGAGGTGGCATGGCGCTTGTGCCAGTTCGCCGATGCAATGTTTCTCATTCCGGTCACATTGGCTTACGTTGCACTCACTTCCCTTTGGGACAGCATTAAGTGCGATGTGCTTGTTGATGCACGACTAGCCCGACTTCATTGCATCGAGGAATGCTCACCCTCCCTTCATAAGGCAGGCACCGACAATACGGATTTTATCCATGTGCTAGTCGGCACTAAATAAGTTTGCATACGTTATTACCATGTAGTCTATTCTAAGGTAAATTCAGTCACTATGGGATGATAAATTTGTAATGAAATTTTTGACCGCTAAGTAAACGTATTTTATGTAAAATGGGGCATGTTTCACGAATTTAAGGCCCTACAGTATGCGTGCATCCTATTTTTTTTATAACTTAACCTTTATCATTCTCATTTTAGCTGATTCCGAATATGTGACTGAAATCACAATGCTCAACGTGACCGCCCACAAGCAACTATGGGTAGAGGAGAATGTCAAGCATACCACATTTTTTGCTCCGAATTGCGTATTTTGGAAGCCAGTTGCTGGTACTAAAGTGCTTTTTTGCATTTTCTTTTCTCATTTTCCATTCAGTATTCATGCAGTTTTCTTATAGTTAAGCATGCAAATAAGCATGTGCACCTATTTCTTAACTGTTACAGGTCAAGTTATCGTGACAGCCTCGCTACCACTATTCCGATTGATGAAGGGAAAGCAAGAGGTGCATATAACTTTTGCACAGTTTGTTGGCAGGAGAAGATTTCAGGTAAGGCCATATGACTCCGTATACCCCAAAGAGTATTTTGAGTTCCCTTGAAATTACGAACAATCTGATTTATTTTTCTACGCAGCCTTTTATATTCCTTGATGCGTGTTTGCTGTCCCATAGCCCTTCCAACTTTATAAATACTTTGCCGTCTGAATAAGACAGATGTTGCAGTTAAACACCATTTCCACAAAAAGCCTTCCGTAAAAAATAGCTGACACATTTGGTTGGTTGGTGGGGACTGTACTCTGTGCTATAGGAACACCCACTTACAATATGGCAAGTGCTGTATGAAACATTCCGCAATTTGAAAATGGCTGGTAATTACTCGCAAAACAACATTGCGTAGGGTCGCAATACTGTCTATCATGCAGTCAAACTAAAATTCTTTGCGGTCACGCTAGGATGCCCACCCTTTGGTTATTTAACTTCGGACCGCTGCGAGAAAGATGATTCAATAAAAAAATATCGACATATGAAGTACGCATTTTTATCATTGATTTTGGCTGGCTGTGTATATTCAAATATATTTTAATGAAAGCATGCACGAAAAATATCTTTCTTGAACTTATTTGATCAAAAATTATGCCTTCTTAAAATTATATTCTAACAGAAAGGGTTTCATTTGGTTTTAGAAAAATTTATAAATTGCAGAATGATTTGAACCCTACCGACTGCTAGACCTGAACTTAAGTTTTACAAACCGAATGCTATGTTCATCCTTGTAAAGGAAAAGTATGTTGTTGCCCACGGTTTGAGTAAGCAGTTGCGAAGCTTTCGTAGAAGTTTGCAATAGACAGGATCATGCTGTATATATAAAGGATAGCATTAATAAATTGACGGATATGTTTTACCATGCATGAACACCGCACAGTCCTAAAAATCTCAAATAAGAATTTTCTTTAAACCGAAGGAAATGCCTTTTTTAAGAATCAAATTAAAAGAAGGCGTAATTTTATATAAAATAAGTACAAAAGGTAAATTGTTTGCGCTTGGTTTCCTTAAAATATTTTTGATTATATAAAGCCAGTCAAAATCAATGATAAAAATGCGTACTATATGCGTAGCCATTTTATACAGAATCATCTTATTCGCAGGGGGCAGAAAGAAGCTAATCACACAGTCGGCATCCTGGCGTGACCGAAAATAATTAAAATTGGACTGCATGATCAATTGTCCTGCAACCGGACTTAATATTGGTTTGCGAGTTATTACCTATATTTTTCATATTTTGTAAGGTTTCAAGCAGCACTCGCCATATTGCATATAACATGTATATACACTCTCGGACAATACTTTTATTTGCCTGATGTTTCAAAAACAGGTGCTTATCAATCACTAGAAAAGATGTAATAACTAGGGTTTAACATTTTATAGGAATCAGTCACCGTGCTACTACTGAAAATACAGGGTTTCACCTTTCGAGGAAATATCGTGCGCTTATGGTTTTTGTCACCCGGGGACATGAGCGTGCTGATTGCTCGTCCGTTATTGACATTCAGTACTTTGATATTTAGCTGCCTCACGTAAAGCAATGTGCCTTATGCGCTCTTCGTCCTCCTTTGCCCTGCTGGACGAGTTGGCGTCGACGTTATCCCCACGTGTTACAAAACGTTAAACCTTATTCGCCATATTTGACCGGCAAACATACTAGTTGAACTAAACAGATAATTTATAACTGCAGTGCTAAGCGTCTTCCAATCAAGCCAAAGGAAATAAACGAGACGCAAGTGACTTCCGCAGACTATTCGAATCGATCAACTCTGGCATGCTCGCTTTCTGTATACGTATGTGAATCAGATGACATTTTACTCTGTCTTGATTTTCAGACGGAACTTTACCAAGATGTCGACAGAATCTGCGCGTGGGACGGCTTAATGCGAACTGACGGGAACGCCAACTTCTGTCGTACGTTCACTGGCCAGGAGTGTTTATTACACAATGTCCTATAGCAATTGCAAATAAGTAAACAAAATATTTGGCGTTTCAATAAAAAAACAGATAATACCGCCGAAACGATAAAAACAGCATGATTACAAAAAATGACCACGGTTTCTTCAGCGCATTAAATTATATTCGTGATAATGTACGGTACAGCTGCAAATTCGTGCCCCATGTCGACATTTGTGAACGATGTATTAGCACTCGCTTGTCAGCATCGAGCACTTTGGTAGTACCGATTATCATGTAGCCTATTCCAAAGTCATTTTAACCAGGTTATGATGCTTTTACCTTTTTTAACGAGCTTCCTTCTGATCGCTTAGAAATTGTTTTACTTTTCTTTGTAAATATTGTACATTTTTATCAATAATTCTGGCGTTTTTTGCAATTTAAAATATATTTGATGGAAAATTTTGACGAGCATATTCTTTCTTTGACCACACCAACAATCATGTTCACCATCTCCCCACAGTAGCCATTACGTCGCCACTTTAAAAATGGAAAATAGGTTGTTTCAGGCTAAAAGTCAGTGCTTAAATATCAATCACCTTCATTTATTGCTTCCTTTTTATACATTTTATCATCAGTTTTATTTAATTGAAGAACTGCAGCTCCGCAATGGTGACAGTGAAGTATGGTTCAACGGGATATTTTATAAAGGCGACGAAGATAGGAGCACGATTGAATTCCTTGTTACAAGCCGTAACGCTGTTGCCGTGTCCGTAGACTGGAGCCAATCAGGTATGCTTTCTCTTTGCCCACAGTACGGACCATTTGTTAACCTTTCACCAACTTGGCTTCGTACATCTTCATGGATGCAATTAAACGAAAATGTCTACTTATTGTAAAAAATTTCAGTGTTCAATTGGACAGTTGTGTATTTGTCAAACAGAATCTGCCATATAATGTGCACCCAACAGCACGTCCCCATGGCAAAATACATAAAAAGGGCATATTTAACTCTGTCTGCCCCTGTGCTGTTATTTCTGCTCAAAATTTATCATTTTGCACAAAGCGCTGACATTAATTTAAATTTTGTCAACGGCTTTTTTAACTTCTGAAATACTGACACGCTGCAATAATATTTAAACTTAAGACATATGTTAATCTTGTCTGATTTACATAAGAATGTTGTGGCAAGGACTGCTGCATATTTTTTCCTTGCCGTGCGATCCCATACGTGCTCTTCCAGAGTTCAGATAATTTCATCTCATTCGGTATATTGTACACTAGAAAAATCGATGCATTATTATGCTGGTGATATATGATAAATATTGGGGAAGTGAACGGGGCTGACGCTTTTGACCTCAAATCTATCCCAGAAATTTGTTTTTTTGAAAAAAAATGCTATCAAGTTTTAGGTGCACAATCAAATAAAGAGATATTTTTTTTTACATTAAGGAAGTGCATCAGAGAATGAAGTCTGCCTCGGTTTGTCGATAAATATTTACTTATTCTTTGTTTATGTCCAAATCTCACGATGTTTCATCATTTCCAGTAGACCAGTGCAACATAAACGTACCACTTTATAAATGTGTGCACCTTCTTTGATTAATCCAATAGCTCTTTTGTTATATGCATACTGTTACTTTATTATAAATGGTTAGGAAATTACGATGTGAGATCTTACTCTACATACTGGATGCTACTATTGGCATGTTAAGCATTAGCCCTTTAAAGAAGAAGGGTGATTTCACTTCAATTAAGATCAAGTTAATCAAGTTCTCTGCGAGGCAGCTGTTAAATTTAACACTTAACGTGTATAACTTGCATTGCCACTCGTCATCGATACACCCTGGAAATTGCATTTGGAATGAATGTACAGTATGGCGATAACTGCAAGCAAAATGCCGCAATTTTTGAAATGCTGTTTTTCCCACACAAAAAAATTAAGTACGGTTGCAATACTGATTATCATGCAGTCTAATTTCAAACCAGAAAGCAGGCTCTCTAATGCGCTTCTCTCTGATGGCTAGCAAATAATTGACCCTGGCTAAATGGCTACTTCAATAATATGTATATTATCATTGATTTTACTGTCATTATATATTACAGTATATTTTATGCAAAACATTCCGAACTATCTTTTTTTCTTGTACTCGTTTGCAAGGACATTGCGTCTGTAAATGTTATACCTAAAGAAAGGGCATTTTTGTATGTAAGAAAAATGTCAAATTGTGAGATTTTTTGCGACTTTACGGTGTTCATCCATAATGCGCTTTATCCATCAATGTATTAATTCTGCCTATTATGTAAAAAGCATGATCCACATTTATTGCAAAACTTTATGAGAACTACGTGAACTGTGAAAACTATGCAACTGTGAATTTAAAGTCCGTCAGAGAAGGTTTGGTCCTTTAACCAACATAATTAATATCAGAATAAGTTTTATTTCCTACGAGCGTCAAGCCTGCACTAAAAGCAACAGTGCTAATGATTGTTAACACCGAACCACAATGAAACGGGGTCCAAAAGAAACAGCATTTGCATGCATTGTTTATTTCAATGTCAGTCATGCCGCAAAGAACGATCTCGCTCTTTAAATATGATACACCCCGTTAGTGTTTCACAATTATTTGCAGTAAAAGTACTCTTCAAACCATGCTACAGCCTGTTACTTAAAATTTTATTTTTACTGGCTTTCAAAGGGGGTGATAGAGTGCCCTCGATTTCAGCAGATGACAAAATGGAAGCCATCTCACTTGAGTAGGTGGTTAAGCTTACTTCAGACTGGGCTTTCCACTATTGTCTAAGCTTCTGCTCATGTCCTTATCTCGAGTAACCAAAATGGGCTTTGCATCTGATTTTTTTTTTGCATAAGCTTTAAATAAGGCACCAATGCTCGGCCCATGGATGTTTAAATGTCTCCGAAAGTGCATTGAACGCCCGCGGGCTGAATATGCTGAAGATCTCATTAATTCTCCGGCCATTGTATGCAGCATTAGTACTTATTAGTAGGCTAGGGAGACTTGCTAAATTAAGCTGAACCGATTTTGAAATAAACAACCCTAACTATGAAAGGCATTTATGTGGCTGCAATACTTAACTAATTAAATCAAACTTGGAACGACTTTACCACCATTGCCTCAAGTAAATTAAACAAGTCTGCCTTAACTCAAAAATAATAACTTCAGCCCATTCCAGATTATTCCTTGGGAGAGCCTACTTTGGCAGTCAGTTATCTGTTCCGTATTGAGGGATTCCATATAACTGATAAAGTTGGGAGCATTTAATCGATCGAAGTGTGATTAAACTAAGGAAGCTACGCCTAAAATTTGTAGGTCAACTGGGAGTGCATTGTCATCGCGTAAATGGTTCCC
>JAYGXS010000586.1:0-23375 GCA_036362985.1 Ligula intestinalis
TCATACCTTTGAAGGCAGGTTTTTTTCACTTGAAACAAACTCCCTATCTCGCCCAGTATTGACAAAACAAAAAACCTGAAACAAAACCAATACTGGCCGCAACATAGGGAGTTTGTTTTAGGTTTTTTCCGGTCTTCGAGGTGTTGGAAGGCGCCCAAGAGGGGCATTACCAACTCTTTACAATTGCCTGTAAACTGGCATAATAAACATATTATTATTATGAGTGATTTCTTACCTGGTCATCTCTCGTCAATTAGGGTATCTCGAATTAAATTAAGGGTTGCATATAATATGTTAACAGCTTCTAGAGGGGATGTTGTTAGGAGGAAAGAGCTTTAATCCAATGACCTCATGTAGTTATTCCTAGATTCAATGTCAAGATTTTTGGGGTTTGTAGAAGTGTAACTAGGATCAGGTCTTATTTTAATGTTAATAGGGAGTACTGCTATTATTGTCTTATGATCACTATTAAAGGTTAAGCTGTCGTAGTGCATATATAAGGGCAAGATATCATTGGTGAAAATAGCATCGAGTATATTGTTTCCTCTGGTTGGTTTGTTTATTATTTGCGTCCAGTTATAAAAGACAATTGATGATAATAATTCATCATGAACATTGTGTCAGTAGTGGCAGTCTGCAATTGACTCATACATGTTGCTGATGTTAACGCTGCATCTGCTGAGATTGAACTCTGTTGTGAGTTTTGGATTTGAATATGGAGTTTAAGGGCGCAAGCATTTTTTCCTTGATAAAGTGACCTATTGTTACTGATTCTATTCGGACTAGTATATTTCGCGTAATATGTCCGATAATAATGAGGATTTCGTTAGTACGGAAAGCAACCCAGACCTTGTTTTGAGCAGGAAGGATGAAGATACTTACGACCAGATTGAAAAAAGGATGGGGTTAATAGTTGCTTACTCATATGCATTGGTCTCTAAGGATTCCATTTTAGACATAAATGTGGGATCCGTCCTTTTTCCATTTATTTATTTTTGTGTGTAACCATTGAGAAGCACATATGTTTTTAAGATGCAAATGTAAAATGACATTTTCATTAATTAATATATGCTAGCCTCTCAGTATTTTATCAAATTTTGATGAAATTGCACATCAACTGGGTCTCGCCATCACGACCAGCAATAAACGTGACCTAGGCGAGATCGAGCGAAGCCAAGAACATGACAATGATGCGCACATATGTACTGAGTCTATTTCAAAAATTGGATGAGCTCAAACTCGCCGTGGAGCATGTGCGACCTAATCTGAAAGCGGTAACTAAAACACGGTTAACTGAGCAGATAGCAGATGCAGAAGTCGGACTGGAAGGATTTCAACTTATCCGCATGGACAGAATGGGATGTAAAGCTGGGGGGAATGCGATGTTCATATGATCTGGTATCAACTACGTCCCAGATAGTCTGTCATTACACACAAAAAATTTCAGCGAAATAATTAGTTGTAAACTGAGAGTACCTAATACTAATAAATTTTATATTTTAGGCCCGGAGGGCCCCGTCATTGCAAACTTAGTGCTGTGGAAAAATTAATAAAAAGTTGATTAATGCTCTCCATGAAACAAACACATAGGCAGCGGGAGCGTTTAGTAGTGTCGGTAGATTAATTCATTTTCCACAACATATCTTCGTTTTAAAATAGTAGTCAACACTCTCTGAAACGCATGGTGAACTAAGGAGGAAGCAGTGAAACAATTCCTACCATTAAAGCGGAGGCGGAGTTCAGCAAACCCCCGCTTAAAAAACAAAAAGTAAGCGAAGAAAACTGCTTCAACAAAATTAAGGGGGTTGGTTGAGAGCATTTATCGTAGGGCAAATGAGACTTGACTGTTGATGAGAACGAATGAGGGTTGGAAACGCTTATTTCAATTGGAGAAATCATATAACAGCAGAGGCTGTCGATCACCACTGTAACACCGCCCGACTGGCTTCATGATCAACCATCAGGGAGATGAGACCGGAGGAGGCCATCGCGGACAACAGAGTCAGGAAGATGAGGGAACGGCAGAGGTCACCTGATCATCAACGAAACGCCGGAGATGCGACCTTGTAGACTGCGGAGTCCAGCGACGAGCTGGCGAAAATAGCAAAACTGCCATGAGCATGACAAAAGACCATGAAGCCTATCGTAAGGGTTGTAAAACGGAGAATGGAGAAACGGCAATGATGACTGGACAGAGAATGGACGAAACATCATTGTAAATATCACTCAAAAGAGGAAGAAATAAACATATATGGAAAAATGTTATATAAACATAACCACCTCAGATACCAGGAGGACCCTTTTCGAAGTCCGAAAGTTGTGTGTTTCATAAGGAGATGGATAACAAGGACTTTATATCTTACGAAGTTAAGTGTTTACGTAATTTGACTTTAAAAACTTCTAAGTTAGACGGCAGCCTAATTTCGAGGTGAATACAATAATAATTTGTATATTTAAGGCTCAAGGGGCCCTGTCGTTACAAACTTAGTGCTATCGTGAAAATAAAAAATAATGATGATAAGCAGTGAACTCTTATAAAATAATTGTCATCGGCAGTAAAAAAACTCCTTAATCAGTGGATGAGTACAGCGGGCCACCGAGTTCAAAAAAACTTTAGGAGAAAAACTGCCTTAATAGGTAACAGGGTTTGATGTGGTTAGTTTGGGACCTGATGTTCAGGGTTCGGGACTTTTATGGTCACGGGAAAAAAAATATATCGTTGAGTTAAGAAGGGGTCATCCGGGACAACAGGAGAAGGCAGTAGAAGTCAAGGCAACATCATCGAGTTGCGACCCACCTGATTCCAGAGCCAATCTCGAAGACCACAGCGAAGGTTGCAAAAACGGATAAGAGTTCGCAGCCCTTGGAATTGATGCTTGACTCTGCAGAGGGAAAAGCTAACATATTTAGCAACTATTTTAGCATCCTGGGAAGAGCTTTAAATGCCAGGTGGACCCTTTTCAAAATTTACAACTTGCGTGTTTGGAAAGGAAACAGACAGTAACGACTTGATTTCCTCTAAATTTAAATGCTTTTATATAAATCGACAGTGTAGAAAACAGTCTAATATCAAGTGGAAGGTTGTTCCAAATAAAAGCATATTTGGAGGTAAAAAAGCGAGAACGGTTAGATGTGGAGTTACAGGGTGGTAAAATTGCCATGAAAGAGTTACGAGTGGCGTAAGGTCGATCTACCGGAAGGAGAGCGTTAATTTGTGGGAGATAAGGACTATTTTTATCGCGAAACAGAAAGCATAGACCAGCTTCGAGTTTTCTTATCCAAAGAAATTTAATGTTTGCTAATTGACATCTATCTGTATAACACATACCAGACCCAGAAACAGAAAATATTTTACGAGTGAAAACTCGCTGAACCTTTTCAATCTTACTACGGTCATGCTGGGTCATGAGGCCAAAAAGCGGGCAGCAGTATTCTAGTATAGGAAGAACAAACATGCGGTATCGTTTTAACTTTATTTCTGAAAGGAAAAAGTTATGCGATATAAACCCACATATCTGTGCGGCCTTGGCAGAATTTCGATTTGCATGAGGTGAAACTGCAAGCTTATTCGTGTAAGTAAGACCCAAATCCTTTTTCGTAGATCTTTCTAACAGTGGACTATTTTGGAAGATGATGGGTCCAGGAAGCCTTGCGGGACCAAAACTCAAGAAACTACATTTTGATGGAGAAAACTCCATCTGCCATGTAGCATTCCAACTTGAGAGAGTACGCAAGTCTGCGTTAACTTAATCAACACAAGCACTGGCCATGTCCTTAGAAAATTAGTAAATACACTTAAGATCATCAGCATAAATGAAATTTTCCGAATTATTTAGCACTGTTGAAATTTCATTTATGTAAAGAATAAAAAGGAGGGTACCTAAAACCGTGCCTTGTTATACGCCGTTCGTGATCGGCTGAGGCATCGAGTAGCTATTGCCTACTAAGACCTTCTGGCTGCAGTTAGACAGGTAGGAGGCAATGAAATTGAGGAGGGGAGGCCTGATGCCTAGGGCTTCCAGTTTCACTAAAAGGCGCCTATGAGGCACCTTGTCAAAAGCTTTACTAAGGTCAAAGTAAATCACGATGACTGATTGTTGTTCATTACGAAGTGAAGTAACCAGGTTAAGGCATGCCAAGTAGCAGGTTTCGCATGATCTTCCAGATAGAAATCCATGCTGTGAGGCACTTAATAGTTTATTTTCTACACAAAAATCGAGAATTTGATTAAAAATGATCTTTTTAAAAAGTTTGGCTAGGGCCGGGGTTTTATGAATACCTCGGTAGTTATTTATATCCGAACGAGATTCTGATTTGAAGACTGGAAGAATAATAGATGTCTTCCATGAGTCAGGAAAGAAACCGTTTCGAAGATAAGCTGAAAATAGATAACTTAGCAATGGGGGGAAGCTGAATACTCTCTTGATAAGTTAATTCGGAAGGCCGTCAGTTCCCGAGGAGTGCGAGTTTTTTAGACGAATTACTTCGATGGAGAAATCTATGGTACTGATAGTATTAACTGAGCATGGCTGAAACGACGGGACCGGTTCAGATTCCGTCGTAAGGTGTTTTGCAAAGAACGCATTGAACAGTTCAGCCTTCTCGGACTCATCTTGCACAAAGTTTTCATCTTCATTCAGTAAAAAGGGGATTTCATGACCTCGTTTAGCGGAGAACCGACGACGGAACAGTTGGGCAATCGATTTTGCAGAGTTGAACTCGCTGAGTGCGCAAGATTCCCTCTGTTTGTCACGTGCAAGACGAATCTTAAACGCTTATTCGAAAACCTCTGCGATTCCAAGGTGCACAGATAATGAAATAGTAGACTGTTCTTTCAACTGTCTTTGCAATTTCTTTAGTCTAGACAAAAGAAAATGAAGAACGGTGGAGTCCGAAGTATAAGGCTCAACATTTTTGATCGGCACAAATTCCAAAATGCTATTTGAAATTGCCGTCATAAAGTCACAGAGAATTGTTACACTGTTTGTGGAGGAAAGCTCCTGCCAGTCTAGTGAGTCCATAAAGTTGTTAATTAAATTAATATCAGCTAGGTTAAACGCACGGTAGATACGAATGGTGCTAGCCTTTTTCGTAGAAGCAAGTGGAAGACAAAAATGGATTAAAGTATGGTCAATTGGGAAGAGGTTCTGATTTTAGTCAACGAAAATGGGGAAATGTCATTCGTGAAAATTAAATCTACAATATGCTGATCCCTTGTTGGGGAACAGACCAACTGAGACCAGTTTAAAAATTTGATGGTATCTAGGAAGGACCAAAATCTGGATGGACAACAGTTCAATGACCAATAAATTTCGGGAAAGTTAAAATCCCCATTAATATCTTTAGCATCAGAGGCGGACTCCGAAATCAGCCTAAATATTTCGCAAAGCTTTTCATCATCTTCCAACATATTTGGAGGCAAAGAAGGGAGAATGGTTCGAAGTGGATCTAAGGGGGGGGGGGGGGTGCAATTATCCTGGAGGAAAAATGAGTGGCATTATGTCTATCTGCAGGAATGAGAGCGTTGATCCGTGGAAGGTTAGGGGTAGAGTTGACGCGAAAGAGGAAACAGAGGCCCGCTTCGAGTCTTCTGACCCAAAGAAATGGCATGTTCGCTAACTGACATATCACCGTATAAGAAATAGTGGATCGAGGAAGAGCAAATATTTTGCGAGTAAATATCCTCTGTACATTTTCAATCTAAACGCGGTCAAAAGCATTCATTAGACCAAAGATGGGCAGCAGTATTCTAAAATGGGTAGAACATACAGGCGGTAAAGTTTTAACTTTATTTCCAGCAGGAAGAAATTGTGTGATATAAAACCACATATCTGTGCAGCCTTCGCAGGTATTCGATTCGCATGAGGCGGTAATGCTTGTTTATTTGTGTAGCTTAGACCTCAGTCTTTTATAGTGGATCGTTCTAAAAGTGGAGTAATTTGAAAGACTATGGGACGGTAGAGCTTGGCGGGACCGAAAGAGATGAAACAACACTTGGATGGACAGAATTCCATCGGCCGGGTATCACTCCAACGTGAGAGTGTAAGTAGGTCCGCACTTATTTTATCAACGCATATACTTGCCGTGTCCTTAGAAAATGAGTATATGCATTTAGGGTCGTCTGCACAAATGAGATTGTGTGAATTTTTTAGAACAGTCAAAATTTCGTTAATGCATAAAATGAAGAGTAAAGGACCCAAGACAGTGCCTTGAAAAACGCCACTCGTGATCAGCTGAGCAGTGGAGTAACTGTTACCTACTAACACCTTCTGGCTGCGGTTAGACAAGTAGGAACCGATGAAGTTGAGGTGAGGGGGACGGATGCCAATGTCTTCCAATTTTACCAGAAGCCGTCTATGCGGTAACTTGTCAAAGGCTTTGCTCAGGTCAAAGTAGATAACAACTACGGATTGCCGCTCGTTACGGAGGGAAGTGACGTGGTTCAGAAAAGCTAAGTGACTCGTCTCTCATGATCTGCCGGGTAGTAAACCATGCTTCAAGTCGCTTAGAAACTTGTTTTCTAGGCAAAAATCAAGAATTAAATTCAAATTATCTTTTCCAGAAGTTTGGCTAGTGCCGAGGTTTATGAACACCGCGGTAGTTATTTACGTCTGAACGAGATCCTGACTTAAAGACTGGAAGAATCATGGATGTCTTTAAAGTGTCAGGAAAGAAACAATTTGAGAGAGAGATATCGTAAGTACTCTAGATTGGCATACTTTTTTTCAACTAATGATCGAATCTTTTTCAATGAACTTTTACAAAACCTTACAAAAATAATTCAGACTTTTATCCCACTTAAGCCTATTAAATCAAATTCAGCTTCCTCTACCGTTCGACATTTTCTCCAAAATAGACTTAAAATATTACGGAAGCAACTTAAGGATCCGTCTAATAGCTCTTTGTCGGTGCACTTAAGGAAAGCGCAAATATTTGAATTGGCGCTAAAAATAAGGCTTGCACGAGCTAAGCGTAGAGAGTCCCTGGCACTAAATGATGCTAACTCTTCCAAATCCGTTGCTCAAGTCTTCCGTTTTCGGTCATCCGCTAAGCTTCAGAAAGTCATTCCGCCTTTACTCGATAGTAGTAATCATTTTGTTACAGAGGATTTGGCAAAAGCAGAAATGTTACATTCCTTCTTCGCCAAGTTCTTTACAATCGAGACTAGTCCAACACCCGAAATACCTCTGATGTGAGATGCAAATCTCACTTCAATTGATTTCTCACCTACAAGTATTCATAAAAAAACAGCTCGTCTCAACAATTAACATTCAGTCAAGACGGATAACCTTCCAAACTCATTTATTGAGCAACTAAGAGCTTTTTCTCCTTTACTGAGCAAATTATTTACAATTTTTCTCGAAAACGGTGTGTATCCTGATTCTTGGAAAACTTCTATTGTAATTCCAGTTTTTAAATCTGGTTCCAGATCTGACATTAAAAATTATCGCGGTGTTCATAAAACACCTTCTCTAGCTAAACTGTTTGAAAAATTAATCGCCAATAAAATTACAGATTTTTGTATCAGCAATCAAATATTAAATATATCTTAGCATGGTTTTTTACCGGACCGATCTTGTGAAACATGTCATATGTCTTTTCTTAATCTCCTCACTTCTCTTCGTAACGACCATTTATCTGTGGTGGTCATCTATTTTGATCTTAGTAAGGCATTTGATAAAGTACCTCATAGGAGACTACTAGCCAAACTAGAGGCTATAGGATTTTGTAGTCCTCTCATTGACTGTATTAGAGCATATCTTTCTAATCGAAAACAACAGGTCTTAGTGGGGTCCTCATACTCTACCCCTACCGCTATTTTAAGCGGTGTCCTTCAAGGTACCGTTCTGGGCCCCCTGTTGTTCTTGCTTTATATAAATGATATTTCAACAATAGTTAAACACTCTCAATCGTATATATAGGCGGACGACTTGAAATGTGTATACCCTTCTCTAATTCTACGGCTGAGGGATGCTTAGAACGCATTCATTCGGATTTGGACGCTCTATCTGCGTGGAGCTCCACGTGGCAGATGGAGTTCTCGCCTTATAAGTGCCAGTTCATGTGTTTTGGGCCTGAAAGGCTACCACAGCCTTTCATTTTTCAAGATTGCCCCATGACTGAATGTGCTAACATTGAGGACTTAGGTTTAAGTTACACCAATAAATTAGATCTTTCACCTCACGCTGATAGAATTACAGCAAAAGCTGCTCAGATATGCGGCTTCATCTCTCATGATTTCTACCTTCCCGAAATGAAGCTAAGACTGTATCGTATGTATGTGCTTCCTATTCTCGAATACTGTTGTCCATTCTTCGGTCTAATGAACGAATCTAGCCGTTCATAAATTGAAAGTGTCCAAAGAAGATTCACTAAAAGGATCCTCTATCCGGCATTTTAGATACTTCCTACTAAGATAGATGTAAGATAATGAAACTGATATTTCTTTGAGCCAGGAGACTGGAAGCAGGGTTTTGTCTCCTGTTTCGCCTTAATAATAGCTCAAATCTCCCCAAGATTTCTGCCCTTACTCCCGTTACTCGCCCTTACAACCTAAGAAATTCAACGTTGATTATACCGCCTCCTGCTTCTTCCACTTCTTAGTGATCTCTATTTTTTGCTTCTAGGTATAGCTTTCTTTGGAATAATTTGCCGATTCATATTCGGACGTTGACTAGTCTATGTGCATTCAAGCGAAGACTGCACATTTATCTTAACACTGAATCTATTAACCTTTTGTTTTCCTCATCTTTTCCGGGCAGCTTTCTCCACGATCCCGAGAAAGGACCATCGGGAATTTAGGATCCCTTCTTGAAACTACCTTCCTCTGACTCGTGTCCCCTGGAATCAGGACGCAGTCTTGACGGCTCTCGTTTCGCTGGTCATCAACCATCATCAGGGCCTTATATTTGGTCACATCTCAGACATCCCCAACGATGGTCTTGTAGATTTGACGGACTTTTGGATCTCATACGGCGGTGCCCATCACGATCATAAACTGGTGGGTTCCCTATGTTCCATTATGCCGCACCGGTTTGGGAAGCAGAGTGTAGTGCCGGGAACCCGTCTATACCAGTAATGTTTCGTTAATACCTATTGTTCTGCCCCACGCTCAGCTTCGTCTGAGTTTGCTTCCAAGTCCCCACTTACTAACAGAGGCAGTGGGTACCAGAATACATAGTCAGAATCTAGATAACGATGTGGCTCATCTGTGTGTGCCCTTGAATTTCACCTTCCGCATGACACTGCTATATTCATTTTTTCGAATCTAAAAAATTCGCTTCTAAACAGTTATACTCGTTTTATAGCTATAGACTACGGATACTGTTTGTTAAACCAATTATTTCTAGTACTTCGTGTTATCGAATTTTTGGTTTATTGATGAGGCCCATTGGGCCTGAAATATACAACTTATTATTATTATAAAATATATGGCTAAGTAATTTGGGAAAAGTCGACACTCTTTTGACAACTGAATTGGGGATAACAGCATTTCCCGCAGAGTGCGAGTTTTTTAGACGAAGTATATGCTTTCGAATTAATTCTATGGAGAAATTAATGTTCCCGAGAGTATTCTCTGAGTATGGTTGACACGACGGGACCGGTTCGGATTCTGTCGTAAAATTATTTCCAAAGAAAGCATTTAACAATTCAGACTTGTCAGATTCATCGAGTACAAATGTTTTATTTTCATTTAGCAATGAGGGCATTTCAATTCCTAGTTTTGCGGAGGACCTATGACGAAATAGTTGTGCAACCGATGTTGCAGAGTTAACTCGCTTAGGGCGCAAGATTCCTTGTGCTGGTCACGTGCAAGACTAATCTTTGACGCTAATTCGAAGATCTCTGCGATCCTTAGATGCACAGACAGCGAACTACTAAATCTATATTTCAGCTGCCTCCTCAATTTCTTTAGTCTGAGCCAAAGAAAATGAGGAACGGTCGATTCTGGAGTGTAGGGTTTCGCAATTTTACTGGGCAAAAATTCCAGCATTTTATTAGAAACGACTGCCGTGAGTTCAGACAGATATGCAGCGCTGTTAATGGAGGAGAGGCTCTGCCAATCTAATGAGTCAAGAAAATTGTTGATTGAGCTAATATCTGCGAGGTCATATGCATGATAGGTACGATTAGCACTAGCCTTTTCCGTTGAAGGAAGCAGAAGGCAACAGTGAATTAATGTGTGATAACTCTTGAATATGTCTTGCAATACCATTTTTAAAAATCAGATCTAGGATATGCTTCTGTCTTGTTCGAGAACTAACCAGTTGAGACCAGTTAGAAAAATTAATGGTATCTAGGAAAGGCTGAAAACTAGGTGGTCAATAGTTTGAAAGCCAGTCGATTTGAGGAAAATTAAAATTTCCAGCAATAATTTTAACTTCAAAAGATGGTTCCGAAATAAACTTCGATATTTTACAAAGATTTGCATCTTCTTCAAATGAAGAGTTAGGAGGATTATATACACATCCGATAATCACCTTTTGCCGGGGCGACAGGATAATAAAAGCGAAACAGTAATTTCCAGAGAAGGACGTGCTATTTAGATAAAACGGAAACTGCCTAAATGACGTTCTAATATAGAGAAGACAACCACCACCACGCTTATTAATGCGATCGTGACGATAGAAATCATACTTGTCTATGCTATGTGAGGAGTCAGAAATGATTTGATGGATCCAAGATTCTGTTATGCATATAACATAGGGCGCCATCTGAAAAGCAATAGCTCGCCATTGAGCCATTTTATTTATAACACACCTGGCATTAAGCAATATGACATCTAGTGTGTTTTGAGTGGCAGGGGTATGGCTATCGTTATTCATGAAAAAGAATTTGAAGGGGGTAGGCAAACTCTAGGCCGTTATTATTTGTGGAATAAGTACTGACGGGTATGGAGCTGCTAGCATACGGGTTGCCAATAACGGATGGCTGATAAGGTCTGAGATATCTAGGGGCCTCGCTTTTTGGCAGAGAAAAATGAGGAGAGGATAAACCAAAATAAGCTTCTGAGGCGTTTGGGAGGAATGGGGGGAGGCGAGAAGGCATGCAGGAGTTTGCAGGTTTGTGTGGTAGAGGATGGGTAAAGGAACTGATAGGGGGAACGGTGACATAAAATTAGTGTTGGGGCCACTCGCGTAAGGACTAGTGGTCTTAATCAGTGAATTTCCTGTACGGCACCTTCCGATTAGATTTAAAACTATACCAGTTTGAGTTACTGCCGTGAAAATTAAATTTTTCGTGGTTTGGGCCCGGCGTGTTCTATAACGCATTATACGTGGGAATAATATGACTCCCACGGTCAAGTGAAGAGCTAGGTTGTGGTGGGGAAGCGCTTGGCCTAAATGCTTTCGACGGTGTTTGTGACATTCTTGATGAGCTTGTTGCCGAGTCAGAGGCAGCGGAATTTATCGATCGTTGGACAGAGAATGTATTTAGCCTAGTTTGTATCGTAGTAAATGATGGAGAGGTGGGGCTTGACGGTCCCAACATAAAGAGAAAATGAGCTTACTGGTGCAATGATGTTTATGGGTCTATGATTAGACATTCGGGAGGTAGAGATAGCAGGTGTACTGACGGTTACGGGACTATGAAGAGACATCTGGGAGGCAGGGATAACGGGTGTACTGACGTAAGTGGGTGTATGACCAGATATCCGGCGTGGAGAATTAGCGAGTGCATTTACCCTATCGGGACTCCGAACAGATTTAGGAATATTAGGCTGAGAAGTCATGGGTCTATTGGACTGGAGAGCCGCATTTCTTCGCTCTGTTGGTGTAAGATCTCGACGGCGGAAACTTTAAGGCCTTTCTAAATATCTGGAAATGCGACCCTGCTGACCTCCATATTGCTCTGGTATACAGACTACCAGGACAAAGGACGGAAGCGGACGATGTACGTATCTCTAAGGTAAAAGAAATCAGCTGTAGCAAAAATGTCCTAATACTTGGAGATTTTAACGCTCCAGACATAGATTGGGACAAGAATAGAGTGTCCTCAGTTTTCCTTCAATGGCTGTCGGAAAAATTTCACACTTACGGCTGAAGGGTTAGCAGATTGTGGGCTGCAGCTTCAGCAGCATTATCTTCAGCATGAAGCCTGGCCGGTTTCAAAGTCCACGAACGCCATCAGAGTGAAAGAGAAATTCCACCGAGTCAGCACCCAAAGTTCGTGAAATTTGTCCTGCATGTAGAAAACTAGTAATAGCTCTCTTAAACATAGGGTAGCTTTGCTAAGTTGTAATACTTTTGGGCAGCTTTATCCAGATTGTTATGGTGTTTACTGGAAAGAATTGCCGGTACTTAACAGTGCGTGCCATTGTAAGAATTGAAAACACATCTCGATGTCTGGCGCACCGAGAGTGCTCGAGCTGCCTTATTGTACTGAGAGGATTAAAATTTTGGCCATTCAAAAGTTTAAACAGTAAAAATAGACCATTCTGCAATCTACGAAGCCACAGGGGATCCAGCTTTATAAGTGCGCACCTTTGTTGGTAGGCTATGTTACGGTGTTCTGTAGTGAAAATTCTTCTAGTGAAGAAGTACTGCAACGATTCTATTTACTTTCGTTCACTAGTGCGCAGAATACTGAAAAGTGGCGAGCAGTATTCAAGACTAGGTCTCACGTACATATTATAAAAACTAGTTCTAAACTTTAAAGTCTCAAAAAATTCTAAGGATAAACAAATTTTTTATTTTATATTTTAGGCCCGGAGGGCCTCATCATTGCAAACTTAGTGCTGTGGAAAAATAAATACAAAGTTGATAAATGCTGATCTCCGTGAAACAACCACATAAGCAGTGGGAGCGTTTATATATTATGTTTATTATGCCAGTAGTGTTGGTCGATTAATACATTTTCACCAATATGTCGTCGTTTTATAATAGTAGTCAACACTCTCTGAAACGCTTGGTGAACTAAGGAGGAAGCAGTGAAAAAAAGCTCCTACCATTAAGGCTGGGGTGGAGTTCAGCGAACCTCCGCTTAAAAAAACGAAACGTAGGAGAAAAAATA
Source organism: Ligula intestinalis (assembly GCA_036362985.1). Lineage (NCBI taxonomy): Eukaryota > Metazoa > Platyhelminthes > Cestoda > Diphyllobothriidea > Diphyllobothriidae > Ligula > Ligula intestinalis. The sequence goes on from JAYGXS010000586.1 coordinate 13,015, forward strand.
GCTTCAACAAAATTAAGGGGGTCGGTTGAGAGGATTGATTGTTGTGCAAATGAGACAGGACAATTAATGAGAACGTATGAGGGTTGGAAAAGCTTCTTGTTATTGGAGAAATCATATAACAGCAGAGGCTGTCGTTCACCAATGTAACACCGCCGGTGGTTTGGCGTGCTTTCGAGACTATCAGAGCACAGTGCTCTGACAAATTGAGACAACTATAGTAGTATATGCCCAAATCCTTGATAACTCTTGGGACGTTTATTTCGTGGCCCTCAATGCTTAATTCCGGTTGATGATCGTCGCCAACAACCATAACGGAACATTTGTGCCATTAAAGGGTTAGGCGCCATGTGCAACACCACTGGGCGAAGGGCTGAAGATCATTTTTTATCAGCTTGAGCACGATGGTGCGATCTGCCGGTTTATACTAATAAGCGACTTTTAAATCATCAGCGGACACGAAGGGTCTACCATACTGAAAACAATCTGGAACGTCGTTGACAAAATGGTTAAATAGGAGCGGCCCCAGTACACTATCCTGTATAACTCCACTCCTTACATGTGTGGGGCTGGGGATAACATTGGACATTTTAACTCGCTGTGTGCGGGCATCCAAATAGGAAGGGATTAAGATCAGAGGCTTGAAAACTTTTGCGTAAGAGGCCAGTTTCAGAAGAAGGAGGTTATGATCGACCCGATCAAAGGCCTTAGTAAAATCAAAATGGACGGTAAAAAGGGCAAAACCGCTGTCTCTGGATTGTAGCACATAATCAAAGAACGAGAGCTGGCAGGTGTCACAAGATCTATTCTCGAGAAATCCATGTTGAGCTGCATTGAGCAGGTTGTTCTCTGTCAAGTGACGCATCATCTTTTCTGTGATTAAGGTCTCCAAGATCTTCGAGGCTGCGGGAAGTGTATTTATTGGCCTAAAGTTGTCGAATGACGTCGATCGGCCATGCTTGCGAATAGGCATCATGTGCGATTCCTTCCACAAAGAAGTAAAGGTTCCACTTTCAAGAGCAAGATTAAATATCTTACAAAATAAAGACGAAAAAATATTATTCGTTCCAGCTATTAGAAGGCTAACTGGGATGCCATCTGGTCCTGGACTATAAGATTGATGATAACGACGAATGGCTACAGTCACGTCCCAGTGGGGTAAAACTTATGGTTTCGAGGACGGCACCCGTTCAAGCCCGGATAGCCGGAGGTGCAGCGAACGAGCTTTCACTAAACGTTTTGGATCGGAACGCATTGAAGCTATCTGCGGTCAACTTAGCGTCTTGAAGTATGGGGCATTGCGTTTTCCTCTGCGATTTTACTGTACGCGATAAGAGTTTCACAAAATTAATGGAAGGATTTTCAGTGAAGTGGGCCTCATCGGCTATCTGCTTTTTTTCGGAGAGCTTCTTAGCCTGCTTAAAGATCAGTGTGATCAAGGGCAAAACGGAAGTGCCGTTCGGCCGATGCAAATGACGAGAGAGTTTAAGCAGCCTACGACGGAAAGACAGAGGAAGGTACACTTCATCCTTGACATATATTACTTTCTTACGGGGGACAAAGTGGAGGATGAGTGGATCCAGCACTTTGTACAGTGCATTGGTACAAACATTTACACCTCATGATTTGAAAAATTTAGACCATTTGAGAGCATTTAGATGCGTCAGTAAGAAACCCGGCACTTGTTAAAACGTCTCCCGAATCTTCCTCATTGGAACGCTCTTTGCTTTTTGCTTCCGAATCTAGCTTTCTTTGGGATAACTTGCCAATCGAAATTCAGCCATTAACTAGACAGTCTGCTTTCAAACGAAGACTGCCCTTTTATATTTACACTGATTCTATTTACCTTCTATTCTCCTCATCTTTTCCGAGCAGCTTTCTCCATGACTCCGAGAAAGGACCATCGGGAATTTAGAAGATCCGCTTGAAACTATTCTCTCTGCCTCGTGTCCCCCGAGAACCTAGATGTTTCCAGTAACCACCACTGAATCAAACGAAGCCACGTAGAAGAACTCAGTCTAAAATGCTGCGGTTTCGTCGACTACTAACCATCATCAGACATCCTACACCCATTTCTGCTCTTCTTCTATCTTCCCAAGCAGTTTTTTCTCCTACACAGGTTTTGAACATGAAGGCCCGTTAAACTCTGCCTCAATTTTCACTGTAAGAGTTTTTTTAACTGCCATAAACTTTTTGTTTTTAAATTCACTATTACCTGCAAAACATTGCTAAATGGTGCCCCAAAAGGACAATTTCTGCTGACATCATGAGGACTTTCTACGTCCTTTTGCACATATTGTCAAATTATTTTTTGAATTTTTATTTTTTCGAAATTAACTTTGTACAGATAGTGCCGTACTGGCGCTGAAAAATAAAAAATTCCAATTCCACCGAGTTTGGTGATTGGAATTCATGATAAAAACTATATTTTTTGGGAAAATTTTTCGTCCGCCTCCAGTTCTAGTGTGGAAACAACTGTGAGATGGTCTGAGCTCCAAAGTGCATCTTAGGATGACACTGGAAGTGGTTCGCACCCCCTAAAAAATTAAGTGCAGTATGTGTGCATCCTAGCGCCACATCGTTGCTCGACGCTGCACCAGAGAGATGATAAAGAGGTCGATAAGTTCATAAAGCAACAGAGGCATAGGGCTAAGAAGGCCAAACAGGTCATGGGTTTGGACTCAGCTAACCCAATAGCCAGTACATCAGAAACTATCGAACCGAGTGTACTGTATACAAGTGCTCGCTCGATCGAAACACGTGAGCTCGCAACATATGCCCCATTGAGTCGCAAGCAGAAAAAAGTTGTAAAGGGGGCCCCCGAGTCAGCGTCAACAATTCCACAAGAACGAATTAACCACGACGTGGGTCTTATGAGAGAGTACGCCAAACCTTTGCTTAAACCAGGCGAGTCTTTCTGCATTCGTAAGGCATTTCGAATAGGGAATGCTCCAACAGCTCCAGAATCAAATTCTCGCCCACGACCTCCTTAAGTAATTTTAGAAACTGAAGCACAGGCGCAACTTTTGCTAAAGCGCAAAACATCCTTACAAAGTCTGCATTCGCAAGTTTTTTTCAGCCAGATTACGAGTTAAAAGAGCGGATGAAGATGAGACAGTTAATAATAGAGCTGGAGAAACGGAGAACCAATGGCGAGAAAAATCTCAAAATAAGAGATAGACAAATAGTTCAAGTCAAAAGGACATCTCTTTGGTCGAAGCCGGTAACAGTGACAGCGTAGCTGTCCCGCGACCGACACCTAAGACACGCCCTCTTTAATTGGTCGTTTTAAATGCCATATCACTGCTTAATAAAATGCCGCTGCTCCCGACTCTAGTTTTCGTCAACCGCCCAGACATTGTTTTGGTAACTGAGACATGGGCATCGGCCTATGTAACTGACTCTGAACTCTCTGCTCTAGTCACTGCATGCATTCGGAATGATCGAAACAATGGCCATGGCGGAGAAAGCTGCATCTTTATCAAGCAGCCACTTACATTTCTATCCACAATTCACGGCGGTGGAGGAGAGCTGCTGGCTGCGATTTGTTCTAAAGAACAAATGCTCCTTACTAGTTGGCTGTGTTTATCGCCCACCTAATGCCAATGCGGACTACGATCTTTGTCTCTCGCAGGCGCTTCATGCTGCAGCTGACTCCTCATCTTTTCCGAGCAGCTTTCTCCATGACTCCGAGAAAGGACCATCGGGAATTTAGGAGATCCGCTCTAAAATATTCTCTCTGCCTCGTGTCCGCCGAGAACCTAGATGTTTCCATTAACCACCGCTGAATCACACGAAGCCACGCGGAATTACTCAGTCTAAAATGCTGCAGTTTCATTGACTACTCACCTTCATAAGACCAACCACACCTATTTCTGCTCTACTACTATCTTCCTAAGCAGTTTTTTCTCTTGCACACTTTTTGAACATGGAGGCCCGTTGAACACTGTCTCCATTTTCACTGTAAGAGTTTTTTTTAACTGCCATAATTTTTCGTTTTTAGTTTAAAATTACCTGCAAAACATTGCTAAATGTGCCCCAAAAGGACAATTTCTGCTGACATTATTACGACTTTCTACGTCTACTTGCACATATTGTCGAATTATTTTTTGAATTTTTATTTTTTTCGAAATTAACTTTGTATAGATAGTGCCGTACCGGCGCTGAAAAATATAAATTCCAAATAAATTCCAAATCCCGATAATTGCTAATGCTGCTTAAACCGAGTGATGATGGTGTAGACCGCGGGCTTGCCACATGATGTGATATGCAAGTTTCAGGTGTGTCGTCTGACATGTCCAAATCCAAGTCCACATCATGGTCAACTCGTTCTTGCGTAATTGTTGACGCTAACTCTTGAGCCCCTTTTATAACTATATTCTGCTTGTGACTCAATAGGGCATCTGTTGCGGGCTCACAAGTTTCGACCGGGTGAGCACTTGTATCCGGTACATTCGGTTCGATAGGTCCTGATGTACTGGTTTTTGGGTGAGCTGAGTGCACACCCATGACCCGTTTAGCCTTTCTAGCCCTATGCTTTGGGTTAGCTGAGTGCACACCGTTTAGCCTTTCTAGCCCTCTGCTTCTTTGGCTTTATGATCTTATTTACCTCTTTTTTATCGCTTTCTGGTGCAGCATCGAGCAACGACATGGCGCTAGGATGCAAATGCGGATCATTGCTAGTGCTGCCTGAGCCGAGTAACGATGGCGGAGTCTGTGGACTTATTTGAATTTCTTTGCAATCGACCCAAGCGTCCGCTGGGTTACTTGGTTCGGTAGACACGTTGCATGATATGCGAGTTTCAGGTTTACAGGCCGAGGCTATCTGAGCATATGAACTTTTGCTTACCCCAGGTGTTTGACCGAAAAGGGCTGTTTTAACCGTTGGACGAGAAATATGCGTTTTTAGAAAAGCAATTTTTTTCCGTTTAGTTACCTCATGGTAAAGTTTTTGCTTCATCTTTGAAAACTCCTGGCGGATAACGAAGTCCTCATCGTCTAACTTCAGTAAACGTTGTAGACATCCTTGCCGTTCGGCGGGAGGTGGACAATTAAGAAAATTATCCAAATGGCCATATCGGCAGTTACTGTTTGCTTGTTTATTGATTTGTTTGTCAAGGACCCGTGTCAAAGTGGCCGAGCTGCCTGAGGCGCTAACGCCGCTAATAACCAGATTCTGCGACCCGGGTTCGAGATCCGGCGGTGGCGACACTTTTCGTGATACCGAACTTGTAGCATCTAGGTTTTCCATGCTTGGTGGGTTTCTTAGTGTTATGACCAGCGTCTAATACTGCCAATTAGGTCGAAAGCCGAATAATAATAAGGTTTATTTGTAAAGCACATCTTTGGCGCCGAACCTTAGAGCCCGTAACAGTGAGACGGAGAGAAGACCGGTTGGCCAGCTAGTGGAAGTTTACTGAGACGCGCACGTTACTGCAAGTCAGAGTAAGTCCTTGAGTGAGTCACAGATACAACGAAATGTGCTTGGTTATAAGATTGCCTCCTTTTTGATTGATCTCTCTTTTGATAGCTCTGTTCAGCCATGGAGGTCGGCTAGATACCTTGGGCACTGAAAGTGGACAATGACTGCGCATTAGCTGCAACAACCACTCCTTAAATATATTCCAGTCCTCAGTGACATCCCCAGAGAAAAGAAGACCCCAGTCTATTTGTGATGCCTCTGATCTCATTTGTGAGAAGTCACCTCGCCATATATTTGGCCTTGGTTCGTCTACTGTAGGGGGTAACGGGTAAAGACCATAATCCCACAAAAATACAGCATGATCACTTGGACCTAGTGGAGGTAGGCAGCATACCTCGTCTATAGTGTCGGGGTGCTTCGTGCAGACTAAATCTAAACAACTAGCTTGTTGTCCTCCACGTGCTCTAGTTGAAACTAGGACGTGTTGTGTGAGAAGGGCCTCAAGTGTTGTTTTTAGCAGATGGTGATCAAAGGCATTTTTAGAACAATTGGCCCGTAAATTGTTCCAACATATGCTGGGCGCATTGAAGTCACCCATGAGTATGACATCAGGTGACTTCCTACCTCCTTTATGCACACCAGTAAACGTGCATCTGTATCACTGTTTGTCCGCGGTGGTCGGTAGACAGTCACGGCTTCCAGGTGTTGCGACCCCCGTGCCTTAATTGTCGGCCATGAGTAATCCTTTCAGGCTTCGCGCAGATACTTAATTCGTTCTTTACATACATAGCAACTCCTCCACCCTGGCGTTCAACTGGGTCTCGTCTAAATAGTTGGTATCCGCATAGCGCCACTTCTGAATCACTGATGCTCTGTGACAGCCAGGTTTCTGTAGTTGCTATAGCATCAGGGCACCCATCGGCTACCTGTATTCGAAGTTCATCAAACTTCGAGAATAAACTCTGGGCGTTAGTATCTAGAAATTTCAGCCGGCGAGACTCTGCAGTGTCCAATGCGTTTGGGCGCGAGTTTGCAATTACTACTGGACCGCAGCCGTCATCAGGACTGACTGCTTCCACAGCATTATGGTAGTTTTCTGTATTATTTGGTCCCTGAAGATAGCCAGATTGCTCTCTCTAGCTCTCTCTCTCTCTTGTTGTTCCGCCACCAAATCTCGGCGTTTCAGACGTTCTGCTGGAGAGTAGTCCAGCTGAAAAAAATACCGCTTTATGTGAGTGGTGGAGAGCTGTCTTCCGGGACAGAACCAAGTTCACCTGTTCTTTTTTATCCAAGACTTTCCTAAAAAGGTCGAGGTCGGACAGTTTCCGACTGTTAAGTAACCTGTTTGCCTATCCTGAAATCTCCACAAACTCCTACTGTCTCTCACTGTCTGAGAATGTCTTTTAGCAGGTCCCGCAACTTTTCGACGTCCGCATCCGTCATTTCCTTCGGAGTAGTTCCGTCTGATTCAGGTAGGCCTTGAACGACTATGCAGTTTCGGCGGGCAAGGGAGACCCTTGATATATTTCCAGACCTACTGCCATCGGAAGATCCCGAGGTATCGATAGGAATGGCGTGTGACTTTGGGTTTTCCTTACTTTCACCAGAGATAGGCTTCTTTTGGAAGTCGGGATGGCTATGTTCAGAGCTGTCTTCGTGCTGCCCCCCTTCCGTATTTGTGGTTTTTTCAGTGATTTGTATGCAGCTTTAGCATACCCACTATCATTTTTATGCCGGCTTTCTGTGCCCGAACTGACTTCACAAGAAAGTTGACTTGTACAATCTCCTTCTCTGATTGGAGCGTGTTGTTTGGTGGGTGTTTTGTTTCGCGCAGTATCGAGAGGATTTGAGGTGGAAGCTACCAATTTCGCCGCTTGGATTGCCGGTGTCTGTTCATCTTTCTCAGTGGATGCTCCGCCACGGGATTATGCAAATACTATTCTCTGCTGGCTACTCTCAACTTCAGGTACGATAATGTTGTCCTTTTTAAAGAGGAAGCAAAGAGATTTCTTCAATTCCTCCATCTCCATTTTCAGATTATGGAGCTCCTTATCGTGGTCTGCAAATTTGTGCAGAAGCGTAAGACAGGATGTGCAAGCCTCATCTTTATAAGTTGCACCTTTTAAACTTCTGAGACTTTTCGTCCGTTTGCTTGGAGGAATTTTCAATAAACTTCGAGGCCGCTCTTTTGTAGTTGATAATCTAATTTGATCCTCACTACTGTACTCTTCTATAGCTCCATCGTTTAGCCGTTCGACTTCCAATCGAGGCGTCCGTGGTTGGATTCCCGGCCCCGCTGACAGTTAAGTAGAATTATCGAGGGTAATATTTGCTACTTCCATTTGCAAACGAAATGACTAAATTCAAAATGCGACTATAAGTCACTTTAAGTCACTTTATTAAGGGAAGAAGGCTTTCGCCCTTGAGCTCCCTATTCATAACCAAAATCGCATAATAGGTCCACCGTAACAATAGTACATAATACAAATGTACAAATGTAGGCTTAACATCAGCGATAAGTGTGAGCCAGTTGCAAGGTGCTGCTACTGACACTTTGTTCATTATATCTGCCACAGTTTCTCAGCAAATGAGAATCAAGTTTGTGTTTAAAAATGTCAACAGTATCTGAGAGGACCACATCTTCCGGGAGTCCGTTCCACGCTCCAATGACCCTCTGAGAGAAGGCGTTTCGTCGAACGTCGATACGGGCCGGTTTCCTCTGTAGTTTAAAAGGATGACCTCGCAGATGGTCAGTCCGAGCCAATTCGAAGAAATCATCAAATTCTAGGGCACAGTCTCGGCCTCTAACAATTCGGTAGGTTTGAATGAGGTCCCCGCGGAGTTGCCTATAATTGAGAGGGAAAAGATCAAGTTCGGTCAGTCTGTCTTCATAAGGCAGATGACCAAGATTCTTGACCATCTTCGTAGCCCTCGCCTGCACTCGTTCCAGGTGCAGATAATCCTTCTTGAACCACGGACGCCAGGCCTGGACAGCATACTCCAAGTGGGACCGAACAAACGCTCCGTAGGTTTTCCTGAAGAGCTCCTTGTCAATGTTTACGAATCCCCGCCTTATCGCAAACAGCACCTGTGTCGCGCGTTTAGCTGCCTTTACACACTGAGTAGATGGTTTGAGTGAGGAATTTATCAGAACACCGAGATCCTTTTGTTCGTTCACATTTGAAAGCGGGTGCCCATCGAGGAGGTATTGGAAGGAATCGTTCTCCTCATCAGTCCTTCTAGTACGGAGTCTTAAAACCACACACTTACTAATGTTGAAGTTTAAAAGCCAACGAGCAGACCAGCAGCTAAGTCGATTGAGACTCTCTTGAAGCGCTTTCCTATCGGCGTCAGACCTGATGGCTCTCCAGAGTTTGACGTCGTCGGCAAACATGATAGCACTGCAACCCAGGTCGTTGACACAGTCGTTGATATAGATAAGGAAGAGCAGTGGCCCTAAGACAGAGCCTTGGGGGACGCCCCTCAGAACATATGTAGGGCTTGACTTTGAGTCACCGATGCACACAGTTTGCGATCGCCCTGTGAGAAAATCTGTGATCCATGCCAGCAGGTTCCCTCTTATGCCAATTTCTGACAATTTATACATTAGACGCTTATGTGGGACGCTGTCGAATGCCTTCTTGAAGTCCGTATAGATGACGTCAACCTTACCATCTTCATCTAGTGCGCGAGTCCACTGCTCAGTGGAGAGAAGAAGGCTGGAAAGGCAAGAATGGTTCTTTCTGAAGCCGTGTTGGAGCCCTGACAGTAGATTGTTCTCCTCCAAGAACTCCATTGTCGTCTTCTTAATTATCGTTTCCATCACCTTACAGCAAATGCAAGTTAGGCTGACGGGCCGGTAATTGTTAACCTTCGTTCGGGCTCCGCCCTTGTATATCGGGTAAATATTTGCCATTTTCCATTCAGATGGCAGTTTTCCTAGTTCAAATGAAGAACGAAAGATATGTGCTAGGGGCTCTGAGAGTTCGCTTGCCAATTCTTTCAAGAACTTGGCTGGTATATTGTCTGGACCGGATGACTTTGCTTCTTTGAGGCTCTGCAGCTCCCTCTCAACTACAGATGCTAGAAATAGTAGAGAATGAAGTGCCGGACCGGCTTTTGCAACAGCACTGTTGGCATTATCAAATTGAAGCTCGGTTTCCCTAGTGAATACCGAGGCAAAGAACCGGCTACAGTACTCGGCTTTCTCGTCATTCTCAACGACTTCTCCGCCATCATCATTCTTAAGTACTGCGACAGGATCCTTGTTTTTTAATCTACTGTTAATATAGCGGAATAGAATTTTGGGCTTTTCTTCGGCCTGTTGGAGGATTCTTGATTCATAGTTTTTCCTGGCCTGGCGAATTGATTTTTTTACTGCATTTCTTTGGCGTCGGAATTCCTCGAGGTGTACTGGTGACCCAGTTTTCCTGAATAACTTCCATTTCCTATTCTTCTTCTTCAGTTGCCTGTTTAGGTCTCTCGTCAACCAGGCAGGACGACTAGTCGTCTTGTGTACCTTGACCGGACAAAAGCGCTTCAGCAGATCTAATGCAACCCTCTTGAGTGATCTCCAATCTTCCTCCGGATCCCCCTTGAGTAGGCAGTCCCAATTCACGGTCGATAGTGCATTCTTCATTGAATTAAAATCTGCCTTCCATATGTTTGGCTGGTCCTCCGTTTTCCTCAGCCGTTGAGTATGGAGTGAGTAATCCCACATTAGCGTCGTATGATCACTCTTACCGAGCGGAGCACTTGAATGAACTTCATCTATGTAGGACGAATCCTTCGTCAAAATGAGATCCAAACAGGTAGCCCGCTGGTTTTCTCGAAATCTGGTTATGCCCTTAACGTTCTGAACTAGAGACAGGTCAAGCGTGAGATCCATTAATTTGGAAGAAGGCTTTCGCCCTTGAGCTCCCTATTCATAACCAAAATTGCA